>PVJH01025261.1:0-31819 GCA_004026705.1 Nesogale talazaci
GATTGGGGGCCTAGAGTCCATCTGTAGGCAACTGGACATTCTCTTACAGAAAGGCCTTGGGGAAGCAGGGTAGCAACAATGAAACACACAACTTTCTTCTATTTCTTAAATGGTTCCTCCCCTCCACTATCATGATTCCAATTCTACCTTACAAATTGGGCTAGACAAGAGGATGTACAATGATACAGATAGGTACTGGAAACACTGGGAATCCAAGACAGATGATCCCTTCAGGATCGGTGGTGAGAGTGAGGATATGGGAGGGTGGTGGGAAAATGGGGTAGAAAGGAGGAACTAATTGCAAGGATCTACAAATAACCTCTTCTCTGGGGGATGGACAACAGAACAGTGGATGAAGCTCCCATCAGACAACGTAAAAAATGCCAAATTAATAATAATTAATAAATTATTAAAGGTTCGTGATGGAGGGGAGCAGGGAGGCAGCGACAAAATGAGGAGCTGATATTAAGGGCTCAAGCAGAAAGCAAATGTTTTGAGAATGATGTTGGCAACAAATGTTCTTGATACAATAGACATATATATGGATTGTGATAAGCATTACATGAACCCCCAAAATTATTTAAAAAAATTACTGTCACAGAATCCCACAGGAACCTTTTCCTCTCGAGTCATTAAGAGTCAGAATTGACTATATGACTGTGAGTTTATGCCACCCTAATGTTATATTTGCTGAGCTTATCACAGAATATCCTGTCACGGATTTGATTACGTTATATTGAACCGCATCAGTGGGGGGCAATAGTATGCTTTAAATGCCAAACTACTGAGAAAACTCACCCAGAGAAGTTAACACAAAGTGTAGTTATCACAATGCTCTAGATTTTAGATAATATTTCTCAGATAAAGGAGAAATCCTACATATAATTAACAGCATTCTGTGAATATAGGACTATGGTCTTTATAAATAAAAGGAGCTTCTTTTCACCCCTAGTTTTTTGTATATTTAACATGATTTGGGTAGTGTGAATTTAATGAAATAGTCTTTCTGCATCTTTAGTAACTGCCTTATTTGCACACCCAAGCTGGACAGTAAGAAGAACTGAAGAATCGAAGCTTTCTATTGTGAAGCTTTAAGGAATACTTAAATTGCCAGACACTTCCAAAAGAACAAACAATCGTCTCTTGGAACAATTACAAACAGAATGCTCCTTTTAAGAGAGGACAGTGAAATCAATTAACTATTTAATTTTAAAAAAGAGGATAGTGAGATTTTGCATTCAGACTTTAGACATGTGTGTTATCAGGAGGAATCAGTTCCTAGAGAAAGACATCATGCTTGGTGGAGGGTCAATAAAAAGGAGGAAGAGCCTCAATGAAAGGGATCGATATAGTGTTTGAATCAACAGGCTCAAACATAGCAGCAATGATGAGGATGTTAATAAAAAATTTCCAATTCAACAAAGCCTCCTACAGACCACTTCACTGGAGAATACAGGCAAACATTCAGAGAAAGGTTAGCTCCCATTCCAGTCAAGCGATTCTAGAATATAGAAAAAGGAAGTTATGTCCCTCAATCTATCTTGTAAAGTCAAAATGACCCTGATTCGAAAGGTAGGCAAAGACATCACTGACAATTAAGAGTATAGACCAATATCCCTCATGAATATAGAGGTAAAAATTCATAACTAAATTCTATAGAATTTCAATAATTAATAAAAATAGCACTTTATTATTAAGTGGTTTTCACAGCAGGGATTCAGGGATGATTCAACATTAGAAAATCAGATATTATAATTTACCACATATATAAAACAAAGAAAAAATATTAAATTATCACCTCAATGCATGATGAAAAAATCATTTGATAAAATTCAGCATACATTCCTAATAAATTTTTAAGTACAAATAAAAATAGAAGGGATAAATATGCTAAACAAATAGCTAACATTACTATCAACAGAGAGATTCTAGAATCATTCCTCTTGAGAATGGGAACCCACACCAATATGCCTTTCATCATCACTTCTATTCCATACTGCACTGGATATTCTAGATAGAGAAATTTAAGGAAGGGAAGCAAAAGTATAGACATTGTAGGAAATATGTAAAGCTCACTGTTGTAGCTACATAATCTGGTGTCAATTTGGGACTTGAGAGGATTAAGAGTAAAGGGGTAAAGTCTAGTCTGTCAATCAGGTCATAGCCAAGGAGGCTTCTGTGCACATTGCCTTCTGAGAACTCTGGCAACTCCTGTTCCTTCCTTGGAGATGAGAAACACTTCTCGCTCTCTGCTCTCTCTCTCTGAGAGCCACTCACTATGCTAATAGACTCTGTGCCTTGGGAACTGAAGTAGCCATGTGGGGAGACCCCTGTCAGCGCTGCAATGCTTCTATCGCTACTGGATTCAAAAGACTTTGCACCCACTAGCTTCTGATCATTCTATATTTGGCATGTATTTCATAGTCTGAAGAGGACTTTATAGATTGGTATCAGACATATGGGCTAATATCAGATTTATGGACTTCATCTGGACTGGGATGTTTTTTCAATATTCATTTGTTCTTGTATATAAACCTCTTTCTTATACACATATGAATGTGTCTATGGATTTGCTTTTCTATTCTATACAGACTATCACACTGAGCCTGTTCAAAATGTATATTCTTATATATAGAAAACCCCAGAGATTCCACAAGTAAAATTGCTAGAATGAATAGTTGTTTCAACAAAGTGTCAGGTTAACATAGAAAAATCAGTTGAATTCCTCTACACTAACAAAGAAAACTCAGAAGAGAAATCAGAAAAACAATTCCATTTACAATACTACTTCTAGATATATATCCTACAGAAAGAAGAGCTACAACCCGAAGCATCATTTATAATAGCAAAAAGATGGAAACTATATTAATGCATTGTGTTAGTCTGGGTAGAATAGAGAAACAAATTCATAGACAAACATATGGATATAAGGGTAAGGTTTCTATACAATAGGAATGGAGCATTGAGAAAGCATCCCAACCAAGTCCAATTCAAAGTCATAAGTCTGATATTAGTCCATATACTCGATATCAGTCTATAAAGTCTCCTTCTGACTCACACAGTCACTGACCAGTGAGTGCAGAATTCTGGCACCAGCAGGGATCTCCCCATGTTTCCTCATTTTCACTTCTAAAATTGAGGTTCTTCACTATCTCTTCTGACAAGTGTGGTCAATTTGATTTCTGTGTACTTCATCTGGAGAAATTCACATGTAGCATCAGCCATTTGTGTTGTTGAAAGAAAGGTATTTGTTGATAATTTATAAATTATAGAGGGTTCATGAAGGAGGAAGGGTGAGGGAGAGAAAAAAATGAGCTGATACCAAGGGCTAAAATGGAAAGACAATGTGTTGAAAATGATGATGGTGATATATGTACAAATGTACTGACACAATGCATGAATGAAAGTCTTATGATAAAAGCTGTAAGAACCCCCAGTAAATTATTTTATAAAAAAACAAAAATGATATTTGTTATGATCAAGTTCTTGGTCTTGCAAAATCCGTGACCACCAGCTTCGTTTTTATCACTAACTATTTTCCAACAACTGTTCCTTTCTCTTTGTTTATAACTTTTGCATTCTAATGGCCAATCATTATCAGTGCATCTTGATTGCATGTTTGATCAATTTCAGACAGAAGACATCGGTAAAATTCTTCAATTTCTCTGTTGCTAGCTTTTGTGGTTAATTTGTAAATTTGAATAATAGTTGTAGTGACTGATTTTCCCTATATTCCAAAAGATACTGTCCTATCACCAACAGCTTTTGACTTCAAGTAGTCCTTGAGTTTTCTTTTTGATCATGAATCTGAAAGCATTTCTCTTGAGTTTATCATTCCTTGCATAGCAAACCATCTGAATGTCTGATTCAAAATGGCAAGGAATTCTTAGTCTCTTTGTATCTTCATCTTCAATTTTCACGAATACTTGAAGAGACTATTTTACAATCTATAGGTCTTCTGTCATTTAAATCAAAGGGATTAATGAGCAGATAAAAACAATTTCTGACTTTGGTATAGATTTCCAACATGTTCACTAATAGTTCTTACACTTCTGTGTATGTTTAAATCATTTTTCAAATAAATTAAAATATAAAAATAAGATAATAGTTATAACCAACAGTTATAACAGTTATAATTTTATAAATTGACCAAGAACATTCTATGTATATTTTATCATATTTGTTTAATAAATTATTTATTTAGGAAATATTATATATAAAGTTGAAGTTTATTTCATTACCTTCAACCATTTCCTGCTCCTTCTCATAGGTAATTGTATTATAACTTTATTAAATTATATCTTTAGTGGAAATTAGTTTAATCTATTTTATAAAATAATTTAAATGTACATATACATATATGTTTATTTAAAAGGATATATTATGTGATTTTAAACAGTATTTATTATGTGCTTTGCATTCAGTCTAATGTTTATATTTTTTCTTAAATTTATGACTTATTGTCAAGTTCTGTGTCAGATCTGCTTAATTTATTTTACTTGCTTTATGAAATTTTTTGTTATTCCTGTATTTCAAAGTTATCAACTCCATGATTGTTTCTCATTGTTAAATATTATAAACTATGTTGGTATAATTATTTAAGTTTTATTTTGTACATGTACAAAATATATTTATGTTATATATTAATAAGTGGAATTTCGGAGTGTAAAATTTGAACATTTAATATTACAAGTATTAGCCTTTAAAAATATTGCAGCAGCTTCCAATTCTATCATGACCTTATTTTATTTTTGCTACCTTACGATGACATAAAATTCCATAATTTGCAATAGTTTTATCTCCACATGAACCATTATCTGTAGCCCTAGAATTTAATGTGAATCAGAGTAGGGGCTCAATATATATTTTTTGAATCTTGAATATATACTTACTTGTGAGATTGAACACATTCTCATATATTTATTGCTCATTCAAATTTCTTTTCCTGTTTTGATTAGTTTATTATCTCTTTTCATTTTTTGAGGTGTCTGTATTTTTCTTACTGATTTCAGTAAATTGTCTCTTAAATAGTGCAGTGTGACATTGGAATTGGTCATTTATGGTTTGGTCAAGCACTCAGTAAGATAGTGAGTTGGCTTACATTTAGATTGCTTTAAAAATTGTGTTTTAAGAATATGTATAATTTACAAAATCTAAATCTAGTGAGCATAGTTCTAGAACTAGACTAGTTGAGGGGATTATAAAGATTCATACAATGTTCACACTATTATCCAGTGCAAGAATGGATTAAGTTGACAAGTTTGCCTTTTCAATGTTTTTATTTGTTTTGGCTTCTAAGGTGTAGTGTATAGGTAGTTAAGTTAGTATAAAATAAATATTTGACTATACCAATTCACCAATAAAACTGACAGAATTGTCATCAACAATTTAAAAGAGAATAAAAGTATCTCTGTTGATGCTTGTTTTTTGCTGTTCATATTAAATCACAAAATATTCCTGTAGGTATATATTAAATTAATATACAACTTAGCTTAAAATAAGTAGCCACTCTAATATGTACCTAAATTCCCAATTTATCTATTAGCTTACCCATTGATGGGTACGATTGTTATACCAACATGGCCACAGAAGATTGATGGGTCTGTTGTGATGGCACGGCCAATGAACACACGGGATGAATTGAAGGACAGAGATAGGAAGGGCTCAGAGAGTCCCACCCTCTCTCTTGCTTTTGGATCTTTGGACCAGACAGCTGCTTTGTTGGTCCTGTGCCTCGACCTCCAAGCAACACTACCCGGGGGACACCTAATCGTGGACTGTGGAGCTGTGAGTTGAGGTTCCTTCAAGCCCTACTTCACCACGCTCCTGGGATATACATCTCTTGAGCTGGGGACTATTGGACTCTGCCATCTGGCTGACTGTTGGTGACCTGCTTTGCTGTTTGCTGCCTGTGACCTGATTGCCTGAATTGCTCTACAGAGGACTGCTCAGCGGCCCTCACGACTTGAAGGACTGCCAGTCTGCTAGCTGTCTCACACAAGTGAGTTGCACTGAGCATTTTGCCCTGCTTTATAGATAGTTAGCTGTTTCTTTCTTATCTTATATACCCTTCTCTATATATAAACATGTAAAGAGAATTACTATTGTCCTGGTTTTATTTCTCTAGAGAACCCTGCCTGACATACTCATCTTGCGGTAATCTTCAAACATACCAAACTGCCACATTTTTCAGACCATAAGATGCACCTGGCCAAAGGGATCAGTTATCAGGCATCAAAGAACTAAAGATCATAACATTGCATGACCACCTTCCTGATGTGATTGCTGATGACAAGTGTGCGCATAAGCAAATGTGGTGAAGAAAGCTGATGGTGCCCAGCTATCAAAAGATATAACATCTGAGATCTCAAAGGCTTAAAAGTAAACAAGCGGCCATCTAGATCTGAAGCAACAAAGTCCACATGGAAGAAGTGCTCCAGCCTGTGTAACCATAAGGTGTCGAAGGGATCAGATATCAGGAATCAAAGAACTAAAAATTATATCATTAAATTAGGAGGAGTACAGATTGGCAACCCAAAGCCCATCGGTAGATGAAGCAACATACTCTTACACAAGGGGCACAGGAGGGAGATGAGTCAGTCAAGGTACAAGGTAACAACAATGAAATATACAACTTTCCTCTAGTTCTTAAAGCTTCCTCGCTCTCACTATCATGATTCCAATTCTACCTTACATATATGGCTAGCCCAGGGATTATGCACTGGTGCAGATAGGAGCTGGAAATATGGGAAATTCAGGACAGATGATCCAATGGTGGGAGTGGTGATACTGGGAGGGTGGAGGGAAGGTGGAGTAGAAAGGGGGAACCAATTGTAAGAATCTACATATAACCTCCTCCCTGGGGTATGGACAACAGGGAAGTGGGTAAACAGAAACATCAGACAGTGTATAATATGACAAAATAATGATAATTTGCAAATTATCAAGGGTTCATGAGGGGGGAGTGAGGAGGAAGGGGAAATATGAGGAGTGGATACCAAGGGCTTAAGTAGAAGGAGAATATTTTGAGAATGATGATGGCAACAAATGTACAAGTTTGGTTTGCATACAATAGATGTATGTATTGATTGTGATAAGAGTTGTGTAAGCCCCCAATAATATGATTTTAAAAATAAGATGCACCTGACCATAAACACACTCAGATTTTAGATCAGGAAAACAAGAAAAAAATATTTTGAACCAAATAGTACCAGTATAGTAGAATGTTCTAGGGCACCACACCTTTGGGCCTTAAGACGTACCCTCCTTTTCCCTCACTTTTTGGGGGTGGAGAAGGACGTGCATCTCATGGTCTGAAAAATATAGTACTTCTTTCAATTGTTTCAAAAAGCAAGGTTTTTAGATGTGCCCCCTGATTCTGCCCCACACTCCCTGCGCCCTGCGCTGACCTGTGAAGTTGCTTCTCATCTTCCCAGAAGTTACCCAAGCACTGCTGCCTTGGCGAAATCCAAGTCACTTCTGCTATGACCATTGCACGTAATACATAACTTCAAATTTTGTTATATTTACTTTCACATCTATTTCTCTAATTAGATCATCTCCATAAAACCAATGTTTGTAAAAATCTGCCTTTGCATGCCTGGCATTAACTTGCATTCACTAGTCACTCCAAATATGATGTTCAACAAATAAGTAATCCATAGCTATTTATTCACAGATCAGAATTCAAAATAAGAATAAAGCAAGCTGATTCAGGGTGAGTAATTCAAACTTAATTGCCTTTCACTCTCAGTTTATACTCACCTCTTCATCTTATTACATGTACTTTCCTCAAGTGAGAGCCTACCAGTAGTGTAGTATCTTTCCAGTAGTGAGATATCTTTCCAGGAACATTCTCTGGGAGTTTTTACTGCAAAAACATAACAAGCACTGCACATGGCGTGGGTTTGTTAGAGACCTGGCTGTCAATTCCTTATCAGTTGAAACCACACTCTTTAATTTACAATCCCAGGAGAAGTTAATTTGCCATTCAAATTAATAGGGAATTTTGAGTGGTAAGAGAAGCTTGTTTCTATCCAAGATATCAAGAAGGTATATCTTTGAAATTACTGAGTTTTAGACATAAAATCTATGTAGTCTTAGACTACATTTTCTAGAATTCCCTATTCATAAGAGAAGGATCATTCCATCAACATGCCAGAGCTACTTGGTATCTTCTCAGGTGTTTCTATAAACAGTTCAATTTGCATGCATTTTGTATTCACTTGAGTTGTCTTTTAATAAGTATTGATAAAACAAAATTATGCATATTAGTACTGAAAGAACACAGTTGCACTGTAAAAAATTCTAGTTGAAAGATGTCAACATCTCTTTCAACATCTAAGGGAAAACATTAAGATTAACAAAATGTTAGGGTTTCCTCAAGGTCTCCTGGCCTCAATTTAATTTTTGGAGTTAGACTCAGATTTTTGTGCTTCAGATCAATATTGCCTATTTTAAAAGATGGTGAAAGTTAGAGTAAGTCAGACAGGGTATAATCCTGACCCCGTTTCTCCACTGTTGTCCCCATCTCCACTGTTGTCCCCATGGGGTCTTGGGTGAAGCGGTGAGGGAAGCGGTGAGGGAAGTGGTATTTCAGAGTAGGGCTGGCCATATGATCCTCTCTGTGCATCGACTGTTCTGAGTGGGAATATCATCCTGAAGGCTTGATGGGCCAGTATGCACTCCATTCTCTCTTCCTCCCCCTTCATTTGTTCTCATGTGCTCTGGTCAGGCATATCTCACTCCCCAAGCTGCAGCTTCAGTGTTGCCCTCCAAAGCACACTCTCCTGGGAGGAGAGGCAATTGCCCCCATAGTTGGGGTTAGGGTTGGGTGCCCAGACTCCTCCACTTGTTCCTCGCTCCATGCTGTCATGCTGCATTCACCTCCAGGAACAGTGGGTTTAAGTTTGATCCCTCTTTCCCTGTGGAGATATTAACAATATGCTCCCCTTCAGTGGGTTAGTACCTCATTCCCTCTCTATACCTAACCATCTGTTTCCCCTGTCTCCCCACCCCAGTTGGCTACCATATGTAGCCCTGGATTTGGTCTGGCCCCTGTCGTACCACATGGGCCTCCCACCAGGATTTTCTGTATACAGTCACTTTTTGCCAATGCCCCTTTCACAATTTTTTTTATTATTATTAAGCTTACCTCAGGTAACTCATGTTTTACATGTCCTTTTGAGATTGGCTAACTTCACTGAGCATTATTTTCTCCAGTTCTTCCTATGTGGTGATGTGCTTCACGTGTTCATCACTTGTTTTCAGGGATGCATAATACTCCATCATATGCAACAGAGCTTGGAGTTCCAGATGGAGTGCCAAGGATATATTTTGGGACCAGGCACCCCATCCGACCGGGGAAGCACTTCTGGAGATCAACGAAAAAGACCTTGAACTATTTAAAGGCTTTTATTTTGCTATTTTGTTATTATTTTTATATATATCTATTGTATTTAAAATATATCTCTATTTTTACAATATATATTTATTGGACATTGGGGTTTCTTTGTTATTATTATTGTTTTAGTTTCTTTGGTTGCTTCATCTTAGGATGTATATGTTTTTTGTACATATTGTGGTCTCTGCAGGTCTATCTAGATAAGAAAGACTGGATGAACAGTATGGAGGTGAAAATGACAGGACTGATGGCTCCAGGGGGGAGGTGTCAGAACACAGAAGATAGGGAGGAGGGGGAAGGCAGTGGTATTGATTAACTCAGGGACATGGGAATAACAAGAGATTCCAAATCAGTCACATGGTGGGTGTGAGAGGCACAATTGGGATTAATCAAAAGTAATGTAACAGAGAGAAAATACTGAAACCCCAATAGAAGCTGAGCATGATAGTGAGACAAGAGGCAAGTAAAAGAAAATAGAGGAAAGAACTGGGCAGAAGCAGCAGCTCTCCTGGGGCAAGGCTGGGCCTCCTACTCCCACCAGAGGGTAGTGATGCCAAAAAAAAAAAATAAAAGAACTGAGCAGTAAAGGGAATTTATGGAGGTCTAAATACAGGCATGCACATGGGTGAATATATTTATATAGGATGATGGAGAAGTAGTTCAATGTACATATACTTATAGGGTTAGTATTAGGACAGCAGATGAGCATTGGACCTCCACTTAAGTACTTCCTCAGTACAAGAACATTTTGTTCTATTAAATTGGCATTCCATGATGCTCATGTTCCTGACACGATCACTGAAAACAAATGTGTGCATGAGCAAAGGTGGTAAAGAAAAAAGATGGTGCCCGGCTATCAAAAGATACAGCATCTGGGGTCTTAAAGACTTGAAAATAAACAAGCAGCCATCTAACTGAGAAGAAACAAAGCCCACATGGAAGAAACAGACCAGCCTGTGTGACCATGAGATGTCAAAGGGATCTGGTGTCAGGCATCAAAGAACTAAAAATTGTATCATTATAAAATGAGGGAGAGTACAGATTGGGAACTCAAAGCCCATCAATAGGTGAAGCGACATCCCCTCACAGAGGGGTTGCAGGGAGGAGAGGAGCCAGTCAGGGTACATTGTGGCAACAATGAGGTATGCAACTTTCCTGTAGTTTTCAAATGCTTCCCTCACCCACTATCATGATACTAGTTCTACTTTGCAAATCCACGAGAGTGGAGGAAGGGTGGAGTGGTTGGGGGAAACCAATTGCAGGGATCTACATATGACCTCTCTGGAGTACAGACAGTGGGGAATTTGGTGAAGGGACACATTGGACAGAGTCCCATATGAAAAAGTAACAGCAGTGTGTAAATTATTAAGGGTTCATGGGGAGGGAAGGGAAACATGGGGAGCTGGTACTGGGGACCTAAGCGGAGGGAGGATGTTTCAGGGTTGATGATGGCAACAGGTGTGCAAATGTGGTATGCATACAATTGACGTATGGATTGATCATGATGGAAGTTTTATGAGCCCCCAATAAAATGATTTATTTTTTATAAAGTTAGAGTAAGGAGCTGAGCCCTG
The DNA here is from genome assembly GCA_004026705.1 of Nesogale talazaci. Taxonomy (NCBI): domain Eukaryota; kingdom Metazoa; phylum Chordata; class Mammalia; order Afrosoricida; family Tenrecidae; genus Nesogale; species Nesogale talazaci. The sequence goes on from PVJH01025261.1 coordinate 10,978, forward strand.
GTAGCCTAGTGGTAGTGTGCGGGACTGCGGCCCACAGGGTTGACAGTTCAAATCCAGCAGCAGCTCTCCAGGAGCAAGGCTGGGCTTCCTACTCCCACCAGGGCAGTGATGCCACAAAAAAAAAAAAGAAAGAAAAATGTGCAATTAAAAAAAGTTAGAGTAAGCTCTAACTAGATATCAATAATTTAATATGATAAAAGTTATTAAAAACAATTTCAGACCATAGATTAAAAATTACATTCATTCTCTTCAGGCCACATTGATAAACAAAAGTCATTGAAGTTTGAAATTTTATCAGTGTCTAGCCAAGGAAAAATTGCTACCAAATGCAGAGTGATGTAAGTTAAGTAGACGGATCTACTTATGATGTCCAGATCTTCAAATGCTTTGGAGTGTGTGTTAGTCTAGGTAAACTAGAGAAACAAATTCATAAACACTCATATGTGTATAAGAAATAGTTTTATATACAAGAGCAAATGTACATTAAGAAAATCTCCCAGTCCAGTTCAAGGTCATAAGTCTGATATTAGCCCATATGTCCACTACCAATCTATAAAGTCCTCTTCACACTCATGAAACTCATGCAACGATGCCAAATGCAGAAGGAACATAAACCAGTGAGTAGAGAGTCTTTGGATCCAGTGGCATAGTGAGCATCTCAGTGCTGGCAGGGCTCTCTCGGTGGCTTTTCTGGCTTCAGAGGTCTGGTTGCCTCCATGTGGCTTGTCCGGCTCAGGGCACGAGGGTAGCTGCATGTGGCTTCTCCTCAGGGATGTCTCGCAGGAAACAAGCTTTGTCAGCAAAGAGTTTCCAAGGGAGTGTTGTTATTTGAAAGTCTCCAAGGAATTGACCTGAAAGAAATAGTGTCTTTTGTCTCCCAGAGGAAGGACCACATTTCCCAGAATTCTCAGGAGAAGGCCAAGCCCACACAGAAGTCTCATTGGCTATCTCCAGATTGACAGGCTAGACTCCACCCCTACATTGTTAATCCTCAAATGGACACCAGATTAGGTGACTGCTGCCGTAGAGGTATTATGAGTTCCTAAGTCTTTTTCATTATTCAATCATTTATCATTGAGAAAAACATAAAGCAAAATGACCAAGGTCAAGAATACATAAAAGTCATCTTTTTGTAAGCTTTTTAAACCAGGAAATAGCTATAATTGAAAAGACTCCAGTGATGCCCCTCCCCAAAAGAAAATACTCAAAACGTCTTTGCATGTTATAGTCATATGGAAGTTTTCTAACACAGGATCTTAAAAACCTAGACTATATGGCTAATGATTATTATTTAGGGCTATGAATTTGTTTTTTCCCTTGAGTTGGGGAAATTTAAAGTTGCCAAATGACTCAGAAATTAGCAGTTGTCTCAGCAATTGCCTTATAGACAAATAATGCTGTTAATTATGTTCTTGAACAGCTGGCTTCACCACATAAAAAGTGACCAGAGGAAATAATTCATGTCTGAGAAATCTAGATGAAAATATTAATGTAGTCATTTCTTTTAGAAGTGTGTGTAAACTAGACACTCATTTTAATCATCAGTGGAAATTGCCTTTTATCCTGCTCCAGGCTGAAGGAATAAAGAGGATTAAAAATCTTCTGCCTCTCATCTTGAGCCTTTCCCCAGCTCAGATTCTTCATGCTAGTCCAGAATTTCCAGCAGTTTGAGTTATGGAACCTACCAGGGTCCAAGAATAATGAAAAAGAATTTTAAAAGACTAGAAAGAATTGATTCCTTTGAATGCTTGTTTTAATAAAGAATATTGGATATTCCATGGATGGCCCGAAGAATGAACAAATCTGTTTTGGAAGAAATAGCTCAAGAATGCTCTTTAGGGAAATAGAAGAAGGAAATAGGAGGAAAAGGGCATATAGAGAGGTATAAATACAGACATGTACATATATAAATATATTTTTATATAACAATAGGGAAATATATTTATGTACATATATTTATATGTTAAGTATCAAGGTAGCAAATGGGCATTAGGCCTCTACTCTAGTACTCCTTCAATGCAAGCACACTTTGTTCTAATAACCTGGTGTTCCGTGATGCTTACCTTCAGGGCACAATTGCTGAAGACAAAATGATGCACAACAAATGCGGTGAAGAAAGCCACTAGTGCCCAGGTATCAACAGTTACAGCGTCTGAATCTTAAAGGCTGGAAAATAAACTAGCAACCATCCAGCTGCGAAGCAACATAGTCCACGTGGAAGACGTGCATGAGCCTGTGAGATTGTGCAGTGCCTAAGGGATCAGGCACCGGGCATCAAAGGCCCAGCACACACAAAATCATATCACTGTTGAATGATGCTGAGTGCAGAGGTAGAGAACCAAACTCCATCTCTAGACAATTGGACACGTCCTTACAAAAGATCACAAGGAGGAGACAAGCCAGTCAGGTGTAGTAAAGAGCTGACAAAGCATGTGACTTTCCCCTAGTTCTGTAATGCTGCCCCACCCACCTAGCCACCCACCCTCTAGCATGATCCCAAGTCTAACTTACAAAACTGGCTAGACCAGAGCACGTACATCAGTGCAGATAAAAGCTGGAAACACAGGGAATTCAGGACAGGTGAACCTCTCCAGACCAATAATGAGAGTAGTGACACCAAGAAGTTAGGGGAAAGTGGAGGCAGCGGAGGGGTCCTGATCACAAGGATCTACATATAGCCCCCTTCCTGAGGGACGGACAACAGAAGAGTGAGTGCAAAGAGGTATCAGTTAGTACAAGAAAAGAAAAACAATAACTTATAAATGATCAAGGGTTTGTAAGGGAGGGCATGCGAGAGAGCAGGGGAAATGACAAAGAGCTATTCCCAAGGGCTCAAGTTGAAAGATTTCTTGAAAATGATGGTGGCAACAAGGTACAAATGTGCTTCACACATTAGATGCACATACGTATTGTGATAAGAGCTGTATGATCCCCACCCAATAAAATAATTTTTTTAAAGAATGCTCCTTAGAAGTCTATTAAATCAGACTACATAGGGAAGTGCCAACCTAAAATATATAATGTGGGGTAAAGGATTGTTTTTTATCTCTGGATTCTCCTGAAGAGCAAAACTTGGACAAATTGTGAAATTTTATGGTAGATTAATTTGGGTTCACTATAAAGACGCTTATAATAATCAAAAACCAAACAAATACAAAAACCTTCTGCCATTAAGGTGACAGATTTATAGTGAACTTTTATGATACAGTAGAACTGCTTAATGATGCTTCCAGTACTTAATCTTCATGAAAACAGACTGCTACAACTTTTTTTCCCCATGGAATGACTGCTGAGTTCAAACTTCTGATCTTTCCATTAGAAACCATTTTTCACTTTTGTGCCACCAGCAAAATATAGTGGACTTTTGTGTAAGAAAATAAGCTTCCTACTTTTCAAGCTAAATCTGAATGATGGTCTCTAATAGATTCTTAAGATGGGGTTCTTGCTTTGAATGAAGGCTAGACTACATGCTCCCCTGATAAAGAACTGTGGTATGCTGAATGAACAGGGGTCCAGTCTTACTGGCATGAAGTCCCAGCAATTCTCTGTTTTTCACAGCACAACCGCATGAATGTTTGAAAACTGCGTATCTGATTGTATTCTCCCAAATCCACTTCACACCTCATTAAACCCTTTCAATGCTTTCTCATTTTTCTTAGTTAAAATTTTAATGCACTCTCCAATCCACATAGAACTTGATTAATTCATTTCCTAAATTTAACAAATGTTCATAAAGCTTTTAACACAGAGACAGACATGTGACACATACTACTATTAATCCTTAAATGCAAACATCACTTCCTCAGACAAGCACTCCCTTATCTCTAAGATCATTTTGAATTCTTCTCATTTTGTCTGTATAATATTTGCCATACTTATTTTAGCTATTTAATATCCATTTACTCTGTTGGATTATAATGTTCCTCATGGCAGTGGCATTATTTTCCTAGTATACCTTCATGCATCTAACGTCTATTACAATGACTTATCAATCAAGATAGTCGATAAATGACTTTGAAAGAATGACTGGATTTTGTTGAGACAGCAAATCCAAAGATGAAAGGGGGGAGGAAACACATTATAGACACTTCTCTTTATTCCTTCTCTATTATCCTAATCTTAAGCAGCTATTCCTAGCGGTGGTTTCCATAGATAAAATAAGAAGAGAAGCTTGAAAGCAGGCATGCTAATCAGCTGATTTTGGATCCACCACCATTGCTCAAGATGGAAGAGTCAGGGAATCAAATTACAAAGTGCATTGGGTATGTCTGCAGCTAAAGACTTGCTTGATGTGTTGAAGACTAAGGATGTTACTGTGAGACCTTATATGTGATTGACCCAAATCATGGTATTTTCAATTATTTTCTTTACATGTGAAATAAGGAAGACCAAAGAGGAATAAATACAGTAGAATTATGATGTGGGTAAATACTATTTAAAGGATCATGCATTGCTAGAACCAAACAAACCCATCTTAGAAAAGCTATAATCAGACTGCTGCTTGGCAAGTGAGGATGACAAAATGTTGTCTTACATACTTTGGCCATGTTTTCAGGAGAGAACAATCCCTGGAAAAGGACTCTAGGTTTGAAAGTGCTCTCTCTCTCTCTCTCTCTCTCTCTCTCTCTCTCGCTCTCTCTCTCTCTCTCTGTGTGTGTGTGTGTGTGTGTGTGTGTGTCTCGCCGTCTCTCTCTCTCATCAAATCAATTCTGACACACAGAGACTGTATAGGATATAGCAGAACTTTCACTGTGTTTGCTGAGACTGTAACACAGTGGTTTGAACCTTCCTAATGCTATGACCCTTTAATAAAATTCCTTATGTTTGGTGTGCCACCAACCATAAAATTTTTTCCTTTTTTTTTGGGGGGGGGGGCATCACTGCCTCTGGTGGTCATGGGCACTACTCAGTGCTGCTCCTCAGAGCTGCCACTGGATTTGAACCGCCAAGCCTGTGGCCCACAGTATTGCACTCAACCACTTAGGCCACCAGGGCTCAGCTCCATAAAATTATTTTCACTGCTACTTCTTAGCTATGATTTTGCTATTGTCATGAATCATCATGTAAATACATAATATGCAAGATGTATTTTCATGCTTACAAATTGAACATAATTAAAGCATACTTAATACAGCATATACTTGAGTATAAGCCAACCTGGATATCAGCAGAGGCACCTAATTTTACCACAAAAAGTGCGTGAAAAATGTGCTGACAGGAAGATGCATATTTCTTCATTGCTACACTGTGTCCTGACTGGCTTATCTCTTTCCTACGAATTCTACCTTAAAAATCTAGTTGGAGCTGAGCCCTGATGGCACAGTGGTTGTGTGCAGGGTTATGACCCACAGGGTTGATGGTTCAAATCCAGCAGCAGCTCTCCGGGATCAAGGCTGGGCTTCCTACTCCCATCAGGACAGTGATATGGAAAAAAAGAAAGAGATGTGATTTTTTAAAAATCCAGTTGTACTGGAGGATGTACAGTGGTATGATAGGAACTGGAAACATGGGATATCAAGGACTTATGATTCCTTTAGGACCAGTGGTGAGAATGGGGATACCAGGAGGGTGGAGGGAAGGTGGAGTTGAAAGGAGAACCCAACTATAAGAATCTACATATAACCTCCTCCCTGGGATACGAACAATGGGGAAGTGGGTGAAAGGAGATATTGGACAGCATTCAACAAGACAACATTATAATAGTTTAAAATTATCAAGGGTCCATGAGGGAGGGGGGAGCAGGAAGGGGGTGGAAAATGTAGGAACCAATATTAGGGGCTTAAGTGGAAAGAAAATGTTTTCAGAGTGATTGGCATCCACACAATGAATGGATGTATGGATTGTGCTAAGTTGTTTGAGGCCTCCTTTCTGAAAAAAGAAACAAACAAAAACCTGTAAAAAGAAATGTGCTGACGATAGCTGAAGAAAAAGTGGATGCATAAGCAAATGTGGTGAAGAAAACGGATAGTGCCTGGCTACCAAAAGATATAGCATCTGAGTCTTAAAGACTTGAAGACAAACAAGTGGCCACCTGGCAGAGAAGCAGCAAAACTCACATAGAAGAAGCACACCAGCCTGTGTGAACATGCATTGTCAATGGGATCAGGCATCAAAGAATGAAAAATCCTATAATTGTGAGTGAAGGGTGGTGCAGAGTGGAGACCCAAAGTCCATCTGTAAGCAAGCGGACATTGCCTTACAGAAGGGTCATGCGGAGTTGATGAGCCAGTCAGGGTAATGTATAGCACCACTGAAACACACAACTCTCAAAAAAGAAAGAAAGAAAAAGAGAGAGAGAGAGAGAGAGAAACACACAACTCTCCTCTAGTTCTTTAATGCTTCCTACCCCCCACCCATTATCATTATCCCAAGTCTACCTTAGTAATCTGGCTAGACCAGTGCATGCACACTTGTAAGATAAGTACTGCAAATGGAGAATCCAGAACAGGTAAACTCCTCAGGACCAAAAATGAAAGTAACAATACCAGGAGGATAAAGGGAAGATGGAATAGAAAGGGGGAAACAATTAGAAGGATCTATAGATAAGCCCCTCCCTGGGAGATGGACAATGGAAAAGTGGGTGAAGGGAGACATTGGACAGCGTAAGACATGACAAAATAATTATGATTTATAGATTATCAAGGATTTGTGAGGAAGGGAGATGGGGAAGAAGGGAAAGATAATGAGGAGATGATACCAAGAGCTTAAGTAGAAGTGATCATAAGTAGAAAAATATCATAAAATGATTTTTAAAATATGCAGTGAAAATCAGTTTATACAGGAGTATATATGGTAATCACCAAAAACAACTTGTATACTATATATTGTGAAGTATATATTTCTAATTACAAATAAATGAAATTGTGTCTTGAAGCATGGTGTAGCATGCTTATAACAAAAGTAAACTGCATCACTATAGTTTGTGACAGCGCGCATAAAAAGCCAATGTTGGTGTGAAGATGGATATAACTTCTTTCTCACCAAATCTTAAATTCTCAGGACAGTATCTGCAAGAGCACAATGAAGATCATCTTCTACAACAAGTCTATTTCTGTATTTAGTCTTGATAAATGAAAGCAAATGTTTTGAGAATGATGATGGCAACAAATGTACAAATGTGCTTGACACAATGGATGGATGAATGGATTGTCATAAGAGTTGTATGATTCACACCACACCACCCATCCCCCAAAAGATACAAAATGGACTTGATAACCAACAAGCTGGAAAACCTTGTTTTACAAATATATGTTGTTGCAAATGGAAGAATTTGCAACACAGTCTCAGACAGAATAGGTTATGACTACAAACACTTGATCCACAATTTTGTAACTGGCATTATAGAGAAATCAGTTCCTACTGCACTGGTGTTAATAAGTCCAATGCACTTCTCCTGTCTCAGGAACGTCTTCAACTTTTACAGTGAATGGGCTTCTGGAAAATGCAAATGGAGTGTCAGGTAGAAAGTATGGTGACATTTCTCCGGCAAGCTTGTGCCAATGATCTTTCACAGAAATTATCAGCATAATCCTTTTGTCACGTTCCACCAAGAAAGTAGATAATGTAGGCAACATGTGAGTTTAATGTTCATCTAACTTGTTTTGCCAAAGCTGAAGCTTCATTTGGAATGATCAGCTCTTTTCAAACAGATGGGGACATGTTGCATTTGGTCCTTGCAGTGATAAATTTAACATATTCAAGATGGCAAAGATGACACCTAAGTCAGCTACTTTCTGCAGTTCACTTTCATCACTGAAAAGTGCTTGGAACTGTGGTCTTGCTTTCTGGTTAAAAAACATTTCGAATGCATAACAAAACTCAAAATCACATTTTAAAACGTTTCCTATCAACACACATCTCACTTCAGTGTGAAATAGCAGGGCATTATTGGGTGCATCCAATTCGTTGCACATCTGCAAAAGTTGTTGACTATTTAAAGTGCTCACCTTTACAAAACTGACAGAGCTTATCACGCTTTTCATTACTTCTTGAAACTCTTTTGGCAGTGCCTCTGTTGCTAATATTTGCTGATGAAGCACACAGTGAGTTCTGATGACTTGGTGAACCATTCAGTACCAAACGTTGAAATTCAGATCAACGGCCTAGCATAGCGGGAGCACCATCTGTGCAAACACCACAAACCTTTTCCCAAAAGATCTTATGCTCTTTCAGAAACAAATCAACCATGTCAAATATATCACTGCAGTAGTTATTCTTTCAAGAGGTTTTCAGAAAAGAAAATCATCTTTAAAGTCACCTTCATTAATATACCTCACATAAACCAGTAACTGAACAGTTTGCAATGTCTGTAGATTCATCAAGGTGGATGCTTAATATTGGATGTGGATCAGATTTAATTTGTTGGATTACCTGATCTAGAATATCAGCAGACATGTTATCTATTCTTCTGTGGAAAGTGTCGTTAGATGAAGAAATTACACCCAGTTTCCTAACAAATTTATCTCTAATCATAACTTGAAGAATGTCTTTGGTCATTGGCAATAGTAAATCCTCAGCAATGGTGTGAGATTTCATAGCTTTGGCAATTCTGAGTGCCACCAAACATGAGGCTTCAACAGTTTCCATGTTTTGTTTGTGGTTTTTGCCACCAATGTAAACTCTGGCTTTCTTGAGTCCATTGGTTTTGCTTCTAAAATAGTTGATATCCTTGCTGACAAAGCTGGGATGCTTGATATCAGAAGGGCATTTTAGTTTGTTTGGCTTCATATTTTCAGCTGATAGAACTTTACAACAAATAACACATTGCATTTTCTCAATTCCTGTTGTAATTTTTGAGGTAAAACCATACTGTAAAAAATCCTCATTATATTTTCTTTTCTTAACATTCTTTTCTACATGATCCATTTTCCTGGGATAGTTTGCTAATGAAAATAATATATAACAGTAGCTTTAATAATACGAAAGCTGATACATGGCATAGTTCAGTCAATATAGTCCTTTAAAGTTTCCTATGATTTACCATTCTCAGTTGTTTTTGCTTTTTTTTTACATACCTATTACTATCACAAGGGGGTAGTCTTGACATTAACCACAACTGAATATAAAAAGATTGATCAGATTAAGTTCCCCTGGTACAGATTTTTGTTGCTGTTAGTGCAGTAGTTGATGATTTTACAATGCCTGACTTTACATTTACCCAGTAATTACAAATCATAGAATGTCATTTCACCTTCAATACTGCTGCTTTCAACACAGCAGCTGCTTTCTGCACAGTGGCTACTCTGTACACAAGTGTGACTGGTCTACCTAAAAAACACATTATGGTGCCAATCCTGTCACATACAACTGAATTTGTATGGGGGTGTATGTAATGGGGTTGGCATGATAGTGTCATCTTGCCAGATACTCACTTGTGGGTATACTGCATGTGGGCAGATCTGCCTGGAGACAGAGAACTGAGTGGTGTCTAGGTTCCCAAGACCATCAGAAATATGTTTTTTCTGATAGTTTTAGGCGGTCCATGTGAAAGGCTTTCTCGACCCCCCCAAAAATTAATTTCAGAGGACAGCACTGAAGCTACAACTCAGGAAGAGGGAAATGTCTGATCAGAGCATGTAGGAGCAAATGACTTTTAGGACAGGAGATGCTTCCTCAGAGAAGTCAATGCACAAAGAGGGCCATAGGGCCGGCCTCACTGTGAGACATGACGTCCTGACCCATAGCACTACTGGGGACAACACTGGAGACAAAGTATGGGGATTGTGCCCAATCTGATCCCATCACACTGGGTGAAACCCTGAGAGCATACAACAAAACAACAAGGGGAGCAGAGCAATAAGGTCCCCAGGCAATAACAAAAAATGGACTATGGGACCTGGGAGTGGCACCTCCCCAGACTCACCGGGTAAACATTTCTATAGGTCAACAAAACTATTTATAGACTTTGTGTTTTGGGCTGCTGTTTTTTTTTAAATTGCTATTTTCTTTTGTTGCTTTGTTTTGCTCTGTCTTGTTTTTACACATATTATTGTTTCTTCAGGACTATCTAAATAAGATAGGCGGTATAAACAATCAGGAGGAGAAAACAATGAGACAATGAATCTGGGGGACATGGGAGAAGGGGAGGCAGGGGCAAAGGAAGAGGGTGTTAACAAACCCAGGGGCTAGAGAAAAACCAAATTGATGTCTAGGGGGGTGTAGGAGGCCTGGTAGGTATTGTTCAAGGGCAATGTAACTCAGAAGAATTCATAAAACCTAACTGAAGGCTGAGCATGATAGAGGGACAAGTGAAAACTAGAAGGAAATAGAGGAAAAACTAGGAGGCAAAGGCATTTATAGAGATCTGTGTTATACAAGACTCTCTTAAGAAACAAAACTAATAATTTATATGTATTTATATAGATGGAAAGATATCTAACATAAGAAATAAACAATCAATTAATCTATGAAGCAGTATGAATAGCTTGTTGCAACTCACTTATGTGAGACAGAAAATACACTGGTAGTCTGTTGAGTATTAAGGGATACCAGGTAGTTCTCTGTAGAACCATTCAGGATAACCAGCCACAAGCAGCAAACAGCAAGTCAGATCACCAACAGTGAACCAGATGACAGGGTCCCATAGTCTCCAGCTCAAGAGATGTCTATTCCAGTAGCATGGTGAAACAGGGTTTGAAGGAATCTCAATTTACAATGACACAGTCCACAGATTAGGTGCCCCCTGGGTAGTGTAGGCACAGGACAAGCAAGCAGCCAACTGCATGCTGGTCTGAAGGTCCAAAAGCAAATGAGAGAAAGGCGAAGATCACAGAGCCATTTATAGCTCCATCCTTCAATTAATCTCACATGTGTTCATTGGCCATGTTAGCACAGCAAACCTATCTGTCTTCATTGACCATATTGGCCCAACAAACCTACTTTTCACAAGATCTAAATATAGGCATGTACATATGAAAATATATTTATATGTGAAGATGGGGAAAGGACTTATGTGTATATATTTAGAGGTATAATATTAAGGTAGCAGATGAACATTGAGCCTCTACTCAAGTACTCCTTCAATGCAAGAACACCTTTTTTCTATTAACTTGTTATTCCATGATGCTCACCTTCCTGGCATGATCACTAAAGACAAAGTGGATGCATAAGCAAATGAAGTGAAGAAAACTGATGGTGCGAGGCTATCAAAAGATACAGGGTCTGGGGTCTTAAAAGCTTGAAATAACCAACTAGCTGAGAAGCAACAGAGCCCACATGGAAGAAGCACACCAGCTTGTGTGACCGTGATGTGTTGACAGGATCATGTATCAGGCATCAAAGACACAGAATAAAAAATCATATCATTGTAAATGAGGGGGAATGTGGTATGGAGACCCAAAGCCCATCTGCAGAATATTGGACACCCCCTTACAGAAGAATCACAGGAAGAAACAAGCCAGTCAGTCTTCAGTATAGCACTAAAAAAACATACAACTCTCCTCCAGTTCTGTAATGCTTCCTTCCCCCACGGCACTATCATGATCCCAATTCTACCTTTTAAATCTTGCTAAAACAGAGCAAGTATACAGATAAGGTACAAGTATACAGAGCAAGGTACAGATAAGAGCTGTAAACACAGGGAATACAGCACAGATCCCTCAGGATCAATAATGAGGGTAGCGATACCAGGAGGGTAAGTGGAAGGTTGGGGGATAAAGGGAGAACTGATCAAAATGATCTACAACCCTCTCCCAGGGGGATGGAAAACAGAAAAGCGGATGAAGGGAGACATTGGTTGTTGTAAGATATGAAAAAATAATAATAATAATTTATAAAGCATCAAGGGTTAATGAGGAAGGGAGAGGGGAGAAAATGAGAAGCTGATCAAGTTGAAAGAAAATGTTTTGAAAATGACAATGACAAGGCTGAGCCCCAGTGGCATAGTGGTTGTGTGCGGAACTGTGGCCTATAGGGTTGGCGTTTCAAATCCAGCAACAGCTCTCCAGGAGCAAGGCTGGCCCTCCTACTCCCACCAGGGGACAGTGATGTCCACACACACAAAAAGAAAATGATGATGGCAACAAAAACACAAATGTGCTCAACACATGGATGTGTGATAAGAGTTTATGGATTGTGATAAGAGTTGTATGAGCCCCCAAGAAAATGATTTCAAAAAACAGACAAACAAAGAAAAAATCCTTGTCAGAATGGCTGGGAATCTGCTTCTGAAAGATCAGATTCATTTAAAAAAACCCTTTGGAGCACAGTTTTATTTTGAAGCCCCTAAGGAAACCAGCAGTAGAAATCTACTCACTGGCAACTAGTTTTGATTTTTTTTTTTTAGTTAGAAAGCACTAAATTACTAAAATGATTTTTTATAACAATAGGAAAACCAAAACCAATTGTGAGACATAGGTAAATGGTCTTTCATTCAGTTCTGTATTCCTGGAACAAAGCACTAAAAGTAAGATTGACAGTTTACTGACCGTTAAACTGCCAACGTTGCCACTTGCTACCTTGAGGCAGCAAGCAACCTTGTTGACATCTGTGTGCGTGGTGAAGAAACTAAAGAGTGATAAATAGCCGGTCTCCAAAAGCAAACAGCATACATGGCAGAGGCTGGCACAAGGTGAAGCGCTTGCTAAGGAAATTGAATGTCAAGTTGAAGTTCCCAGATCGTTCATCAGACTTGTTTGTCGCCAACAATCAGTGCTTTGCCTTTGGCTTTTAGAATCTCTGTGCCCTTTCTGTTTCAAAAGGAAGCCCAGGAGACCTTCATCTGTTTATACAGACTACAAACAGAACTGCACAAAATCGTCCCTTTGGAGCCCAAGCATCCATGAACATTCTCCAAATGTAAGCCAAGATGCGATTGTGTTCACTGCTTGTTAATACCCTGTGGCATATTGCTATCGATTTACTAGCTCTGTGACTTAACCTGTGTTTCAACTTGCATAAAGAAGAAGATAAAGAAAGCCAGTCATTTGTGTTATTATTAATGGGGCAGGAACCTTTCAGATGCAGTCTATAGATAGAGAATGAAGATCTCGCATAGATTCACATTCCAGATTTAACTGAACATTGAGTAGGCTGTGAAGTGAGTAGCTTCATTAAATGTGGGAGAAGTTAGCATTGACCCTTGTAAAGGAGAAACACACTAATCTTTGTAAAGGACAATACATCCCTCAGTCAACTACTCACGTGAACCCTGAAAGAACACTTACTCTGAAGGATTCGAGGATGTTTGTTAATATAGTTGTTTTTGAGTCATTTTTACAAGGCTCTTTGGCCCTTCTACAATGTTAATTACTCTGCTGATGCTAATATAAACATTTGCATATGTATCTATTGCAGTTCCAATACTGTTTTATATTACTATGCTGTGTTGAAATGCCCTCTTAGGCATCTAACTCGCTCCTGACTTATTTCTTTAACAAATTACTAAAGCAGAATCCATTTTTTTAAAAAAAGAATCTATTTATAAGTGTTTTTGAGAATAAACAAATGAAAAAGGCTCACTGCCATTGAGTCAATAGCTCTACCTCTGTGGGTGCTCAATAAATATTTATTATATGTGTGGAATATGAGTGAAAAATTGAGGATTGGAAGAAATAAATTCTTGATTTTTCTTATAGTCTATGATAGACTTTGATAAATATAACTGACACCTCAAATTGAGATGACTGAAATTTATATGTAGTAATTTGTTATCTGCAGGTAATAACAATAAAGGTGAATAGATAATTTATAATACTCACCATTTATGTTCAATATTCTCAATCTGTAATTCTATTTACCTCTTAGTCCCTAATCTTTCTGATCCAATTTAGGAAGAATTCCAGAATCATTTTGGCTCTGTGCTCCTTCTTATGTGTATATCCCAGATACCAATTACTGTTCACATAGTCATCCTGAAAGTCAACCTTTAAATCATTTGTCTTGACTCCCAATGACTCTGGTCCACGTGTACTCTACTTCATTTAAGGGTGGGTGGAGTTTGAGAATTCAATAAGCTAACACATGTGATTGTGCTAAATTATATAAGTAAAGAAATTTCTGAAAATGTAAGATTAAGAGTTTGAATGAATGCTGATTTTACAGACATAAGGTGGCTAATCAACTAATTTTGAGCTGATCAAAAGAGGGATTAACTGGGTGGGTCTGACTATTTAATTTCTGAATCCGGAAGTCAGAGGTCAACAAGATCGGAAGCCTGATGGCATGAAAGGACCAGCCACCATGAAGGAGAACAGGTCTTATGTGATGAAAGAGCATCCTACAGAGTGGAGAATGGCCCCTGGATATCCAGCATGAACACGAAAACCTCCGTTTCACAGTCACAATGATCCTGGAGGAAAAGCCGAGCTTCAGGTGAGACAAAAGGACCAGACAAATCCCACTTTCCGCCATGTCCCTTTCTGAGTAGACAACACAGCTACCTTATGTTAGAATCTCAGCTCAGGAAAATTGTGCAAGAGTAACCAAATGTTGTTTTAAATCTCTAAATCTGTGGTAGTTTGTTACAGAAATAGACATGAATACACAATTTTACAATCGCTTAATGGGTGCTTTTAACTAAAAAGCTTGGGTGGAGTAGTGGGTTACAATTGGGCTGCTATTCAAACCCACCAAGCACTCTACAGGTGAAAAATGAGACTTTCTGTAGCAGTAAAGACTTACAGCCCTGGAAATCCAGAATGCAGCTAGATCTCTTCTCTCCTACAGGGTCGTTATGAGACCAAATCAACTTGATGGCAGTAATTTTGTTTTGTTTTGCTTTTATTTTGTTTTGATCTATTTAGTTCTAGTATTTCCTAATTAAAAGTCCAGAAAAAGCATACTTTGAATTACATCTGTGGTTTCATAATTCGGCCCACTACAAAACAAGCTACATCAGTGTCAGAATTTGCAGGATTTTTTCACTTCGACATACCCTGGGACAAGAACAGTGCCCAAACTGTAGTAGGTTATTCATAAATATTTGCTCAATCAATTAAACTATTGAATTGGATATAAGGACTTGAAATGTTCTTCTGTGTTTATATGTTGGACTACTAGCTGCAAGATCAGCAGTTTAAAACCACCGGTTGATCTGTGGAAGAGATGGTGCTTTTACTTCCATAAAAATTTCCAGTCTCTGAAATTCTGTCCCATAGGCCATTCTGAGTCAGAATTGACTTGATGGCAGTGAGTTTGGTTTTCAAGTAAACAGAAGAACCCTTTCTAGCACTGCTGAGTAAGCGCTGGACCACTAACAACAAAGTCAGCAGTTTAAAGCCACCAGATGCTCTTAAAGAGAAAGATGATGTTCTCAGAAATATGTAGATAACCCATAGATAACCTACGGGTCGTTACAAATCAGAGTTGACTGATAGCAGTAGGAGGTCGGGTTGTTTCTTTTTCCTATATTGACTGCAACATCTGGGGATAGTAGGAAATACTGGGGATAAAGTAATGTAGGGTCATTTTTTCTAGAAAATCTGATATCTCTTATTTTTAAAGTAGAAAACAGCATACAGAAAAGAGCAAGTCTGCCTTCCTTCCCCCTGCTAGACTACTGGGTGATACGCAGAACATATTAAGAACATCGGAATCAGATACATTTGCATTTGAACTCGATTTAAGTCACTTACTGGATAGACAAGTTCTCATAAGTTGATAGTGGTTAAAAATATCTACCTTGGAGCATTGTTGTGAGGGGAAGAAGCAATATTCAGGAACTGAAGGAGTTTCCCGCAAGATGGTGACCAGGTAACACATACCAGAAGGACTCCCCAGAAATCAGTGCAGGAGGGTTTCTAAGAGGGAAATTCCACACTGCTGGCTCACAGCATAGATAAGTATGTACGAATCCACTAGGTTTTGAGGCACTGGAGGCTTTTGACTTACCACAAAGGTGGCCAGCTAGGGTTTGACCTTCGCCTCCCACTGTTTCAGCCAGAGCCAGGATGATTGGAAGCTAGCCCAAGGGCTCTCTCAACACAGCCACAGCTTGCCATTGCCATGGCCACAGGTCAGGGCTTAAACCCCTCTAGCTCCAAGGTCAGGGATCAGGATCAGCTATATTGTTACTTTTGGTTCTCTCTCTTCTCTCTCTGACTACAATCTCTGTGGGCTCTGTTTTTCGTTTTCTCTTTCTTCCCTTTCCTCACACATACCGCTGCTCACCTCCAGGCGGCTCGCCTTAGTCTAGAGCAGTTACACCTGCCCTACCCAGCTGGGGGAGCTCTACACTCTGCAGCTGGGGAAATCCCACCTCACTTCCTCCAGGGGAAATTCTGCCCACCCACCCTTGGCATTGCTAACACATGGCTGTGGAAGCATCTACCTATCTCCCACGTTACTGAGGGAACTTCATCCCGACTACTATAGTGCCCCACACAGTCCAAGGCAGCTGAGCCAACCCTTGCCAGTGCTCCACAATGCTGCGGGGACCTCTGCCCATTCCCTGCAGTGATCTACCTGACTAAGGAAATTGTGCCCACAATTTACAGCATTGTACACCAAAGCAGGCGGATCCAACTGCCTTCTTTGGCCCTTGTGTTGCAGCAAGCACCCCCAGGTGCCCTCTGCAGTATCCCAAGTTGCTGTGGAACACACCACCCTAGCTTCTTGTGACATCACTCAGTGTAGTACCCATCCTCACGGGTCCAAAACCACCTAACGAATGTCCCCTGATAGGACCATCCACCATGTCCTCCAATCACAAAATACTGGTTGACTGGGGACAGAGTGAAGCCACAGGAAGACAAAGCAGTTGGCCGATCCCATAGTGCATTTAGCTGTGGGATTAAAGAAGCCTCCCTACAAGTCTCCCAGGGAGAGTCTGGTGTTCTTTGACTGGAAAATGGCACCAGGAACCTCTAAAACAATGCAATGCAAACAGCAATCAGCCCCAACCACCTGAATGGAAAAGCAGGAGAAACAAAAGGTAATGTCAGAAGATGTCCTGAATCTAATGATGTGCATAGAGGAAGCAGACATTGATCTGCCACAGGAAGAAATTTTCAGACTGCTTCTTGGATTCATAGAGGATATGAGGAAAACAGTACAGAAAAAGGAAGAAATGGTAGAGGATATAGAAACCTTGCACCAAGGAGAAATACATGATGAGATAGCAAAAACCCATAGCAGACTCATGGACTTCACCAACTGACTGGACATGGCAGAGAACCATAGCAATGACCTAGAGGACAGCCAAGCAGACTTTAGCAAACATGAATAAAAGTCTAATAAGATCAACTGAGAAGTTGAAGAACATCTAAGAGCTATGTCTAGTGCTATAAAGAAGAACTTCAAAATAATTGGAGAACCAGAGGAAGACACAACAATGTCAACTGCAAAATAAAAGTGAGAGAATTCTTGGAGAAAAACTTCCAAGTTTAGTGAATGAAAACTTGACAACCATTCAGGTGGCAGAAAGAATAGGAAGCTTCTTGAGTCCCAAAAAGAAGTCACTAAGGCACATAATAGTTAAACTAATCAACATTGTGCAGCTAGAGAAAAGCAATCAATCAATTATAAAGTTTCCCAAATAAGAATATACTTCAACTTATCAGTGACGTGATGAAGAAGAGGAGAGAGTAGAGTAACATATTCCAAAAACTGAAGGAAAATAACACAAACTCAAGAATACCATATCCAGGCAAATCATCTATCTAGATATATGGAGAAGTAAGAGTCTTACCTGACAAGGAAAATCTCTAATAATATGTTAAAATATACCCAACCCTGCAAAAAACCCTTGCTGACCCAGCAGAATATCATCAATCACTGAGCAAAAATAAGAAACTGCCACACAGAAAATCCCTACTGAGGGTAATAAAGACAAAATAGCCTCCAAGACAAATTTAAGGGTGGAAAGATGTCAAGAATGAACCACAGAAACACACAAGCACAATATACCATAAAGAAAGGGAGGCAGAAAAACACCCAATACAAAATGTATGATATGACATCACAGAGTCCAGAGATGGAGATAATAACCCTGAATATCAATGGACAGAACTCAGGCATTAAAAGACTGAGGCTAGCAGACTAGCTTAGAAAACACAACCCATCAATCTGCTGCTTGCAAGAGACACATTTCAAGATTGCAGGCAAAAATAGACTGGGACTCAAGGACAGGAGAAAAACATACCAAGCAAACACCAATTCAAAGAAAGCAGGGGTTACAATCATAATCTCAGATAAAATTGACCTCAAAGTGCAAATCATATAAAGAGATAAGAAGGGGCACTGAATAACGCTCAATGGAACTGTAGATAAAGAACCACTAAGCATTTTAATCATATATTTCCTGAACAAAAGACCTGCTGATACATCAATCAAATGCTTGAAAATATGAAAAAAGAAATCGCAGGCTCAACATTTATAGTAGGTGACTTCAATGCACCATTTTCTGAAAAAGATAGATCACAGGGAAAGAAATTCAGCAAGGATGCTAGAGATCTAAACACTGCAATTAGATAATTTGACCTGATAGATATTTACAAAATACTGGTCAATGAAATTCAAAAATATATAAAACAAATAATTCACCATGACCAAGTGAGATTCATACCAGGGATGCAGACATGATTCAACATATGAAAGAACAGTTGTATCATTTGCCACGTTGACATGAAAAGCTATAACAACCACATGATAATAGTGACAGGTATGGGAGAAAACATTCAACAACATGTAACACCAGTTCCTGTTTAAGACACTCAAGAAGATAGGGATGAAAGAAAACTCCTCTACATAATACTAGCTATATATGAAAAACCAACAGCCAACCTGTAGTTGTTGGAGAAAAAATTAAAACAATTCCACTGAAAAAGAGGACCAGATAAGGATGCCTCTTGTCCCCACTTTATTTAATATCATACTGGAGGTCTTAGCTAACAGCTTAAGGCAAAGAAAAGACATCAAGGTTTTTACCTGGGGAAGGAAGAAGTGAAACAATCATTATTTGCAGATGATATAATTTTATATA
This sequence comes from Nesogale talazaci, assembly GCA_004026705.1. Taxonomy (NCBI): domain Eukaryota; kingdom Metazoa; phylum Chordata; class Mammalia; order Afrosoricida; family Tenrecidae; genus Nesogale; species Nesogale talazaci. Next base: position 29,897 of record PVJH01025261.1, read on the forward strand.
TGAAAAATCTCCACAGAGGAGTACTGGAAGCAATAGAATAATATGACAGAGCAGCAGGATACAAGATCAACAATTAGCAGTTTATTGGAGTGCTATGCACATCAGAAAATCCCAAAGAAAAGAGATAAAAAAGGTGGTACCCCTCAAAACAGCCAAGCTCAAAATGAAATATTTAGGGATATTACTAAAAAAAAAAAGATTTGTATGAAGATTTGTATGAAGTAAACTAAAGAACACTACAACATAATACCAAGAGTGACCTGAAGAAGTGGAAGGCTATTCTATGCTCATGCATTGGAAGACCCAATATAGTAAAAAATGTCAGTTCTTCAAGGATAGCCCAATTCAAAAAATCAGAAAGCAGTAAGTGTTGGAGAGGCTGTGGGGAGATAGGAACACTTATCCACTGCTGGTGGAGCTGTAGATATGTACAACCACTATGGAAATCAATTTGGTGATATCTAAAACAGATGGAAATTGAGCTACCATATGACCCTGCAATCCCCCCTACTGGACATATACCCAGAAAAGGCAAGCAACGAACCACAACCAGACATTTGTGCTCCAATGTACATCACAGCACAGCTCACAATTGCAAGGAGTTGGAAGCAGCCCAAATTTCCATCAACTGATGAATGGATAAGAAAACTGTGGTACATACATACAATGGAGTACTATTCATCACTGAAAAGCAGTGGTGCACGCATGAAGTATATCACCGCATGGGAAGAACTGGAGGGAATTATGCTAAGTGAAGTGAGCCAAGCACAAAAGGGAAGGTACAATATGAGTCCACTGAGGTAAGCGTAATTTAAGAAAATGCAAAAGGGGTATCTTAGGTTGCTACTATATTCAGAAATGCCTGGGGAGAGGCCCAAGTAGTATGACAGGGGCCAGACCAAATTCAGGGCTACATATGGTAGCCAACTGGAATAGGGGGATGGGAGTGGGCTGTGTGGCAAATGGTGATGTGTAGAGAGGGAATGGTGTACTAACCCTCCCAAGGGGAGTGTATTGTTTATATCTCCACAGCGAAGAAGGACCAAACTTAAACCCAGTGATCCAGGATGTGAACACAGTGTGGCGGCATGAAGTGGAGAACCAATGAAGCAATCTGAGCACACAACCCCAATTCCAATTACAGGGGCAGCCACCTCTCCACCAGGAGAGTTTGCCTTGGAGGTCAGCACTTGAAACTGCAGCTTGGGGAGTGAGAGATGCTTGAGCAGAGCACGTGAGAACAAATGAAGGGGGAGGAAGAGAGAATGGAGTGCAGCCTGGTCCACTGAGCCTTCAGGACGATACTCCCACTCAGAACAGCCAATGCACAAAGAGGATCATATAGCCAGCCCCACTATGAAATACAGCTACCATCGCTGACCCAAGGCTTTTGGGGGTAGACAGTGGAGAAACAGGGTTAAGATTATACCCTGTCTGACAAACCACACCAGGGAAAAACACTAAGGGTGTGCAACAGAGCATGGAGATCCAGATGGAGTGAACACGATAAACCTTGCGACCAGGGAGTGGCACCCCATCTGACTCAACCAGGGGACACTCCTGGAGGTCAATGAACAGACCTTGAATTATTTGTATGTTTTTATATTGCTATTTTACAAACACACACATATGTATGTATGTATATATATGTGTGTGTGTGACATTGGTTTTTTGTTGTTGTTGTTGTTATCATTGCTTTATTTTCTTTGGTTGCTTCATTTTGGGAAGCCTTTTTTGGGTACATATTTTTACCTTTGCAGGTCTATCTAAATAAGATAGGCTGGATGAACAGTCTGGTGGTGAAAACAACGGGACCAATGGTTCCAGGGTTTGGGCCATAGGAAAAGGGGAGGAGGGGGAAAGGAGATGGTGTTGACTAGCGCAGGGATAAGGGTATATCAAATGACCCAAAGTTAGAGACAA
>PVJH01025262.1:0-24345 GCA_004026705.1 Nesogale talazaci
AAGAAGCAGTAGAAACAGAGGCAGCAGAACCAAGAGTCAGAGCATGAGACAATGGGAGACTTCCTGGATGAAGGAATGAGGAAAGCGAGGCAGGGGACTCACTTTTCGAGTGGGCTGCATTTAGGGCATCTGTTGGCAGTGCTAAAGGAGCTTTATCACACTTTCTGAGCAGCGCAGGGCAAGTGGTCATGAGGCTGAAGGTGTGTGGACCAGAGAGAGGCATGCCTGTGGACACAGTTGAGACTAGACACTGCAGACCAAAGAAATGTACCCTTAATATTTCTGAATCTGAAATGTTAGCCGTTGACTTCTCTAGTAAAACCATGGTTGTTAGTATTGCCGGTAAGTTCTGTGTGACCATTACAATGCCTTACTGAATCCAGTAAAGTAGTAGAGTGCCATGGGGGTGGCGATGGGAGTCAGGGCACAGTTTGTGCCAGAATTGGCAAAGAAGGAAGAAGGTAGAGGCATTTTGACCTCCATTTTGCAGGAATCAGCCTCTGGCTGATGCTGATGCCCATTCTCCTTTTTCCTGCTTGTGAAGTTAAAGGAGCTCAAGCACTTTATCCATACCAGTTTTACCTTTATTTTATTTTATGCTTTACATGGAGAACATTTGAATTTATAAAGAATTTAGCTTGGCTGAGCCCGGGTGGCATAAGTGGTTGAGTGCGGAAGTGTGGCCAGAGGGCTTGGCGGTTCAAATCCAGCGGTGGCTCTCAGGAGCGGCACGGGTAGCGCCCATGACCACTAGAGGCAGTAGATGCCCAAAAAACAAACAAACAAAAACAAAACAAACAGACAAAAAAAAAGAATTTAGCTTAATTATATTTTCTCTATCAAAGTCAATTGTACCCTATCTTTGTCTCCTCTTAGCTCACCACTTCCTGAATGCTCTTAAATATTTGTGAAAACTTATCTTGCTTTCAAGTAATGTATAACACTTACTTCCTGATGCACTGTTATTTTCTTTTTTCTTTTTTTGGTTTTTTTGTTTTTGGCATCACTGCCCTCAGGTGGTGGGAGTAGGAGGCCCAGCCTTTGCTCCGTGGAGCTGCAATTGAACCTCCATCGCAGTGGGCTGCAGTCCCGCGCACAACCACTACTCCACCGGGGCTCAGCCCCCTGTTATTTCCTGTTTTGAAAATCATTTTCCCTGGGGACTCTTACAGCTCTTATAATATTCCATACATCAATTGTATCAAGCATGTTTGTACATAAATTACCATTATAATTTCCAAAGCATTTTCTACTTGAGCCCTGTGTATAAGCTCCTCTTTTTACCCCTCGCTCCCCCACCCACTCACCATCATGAATCCTTAATCAGTGATATGTTGTTATTATTATTTTGTATCTTATGCTGTCCCTGTCTCCTTCACCCACATTTCTGTTATCCATCCCCTTCCGGGGTGGGATGCTATAGATCCAACCTTGTGATGGGTTCGTCCTTTCTCTCCCTTCTCCCTTTGCAACCATCCCCCTACTCTCATACTGCTACTCCCCCTATTACTCCTAAGGGGTTTATCTGTCCTGCATTCCATGTGTTGAAAGTCCTTATCTGTACCAATGTGTGTTCTCCGGTCTGGCCAGATTGGTACAATAGAACTGGGTCCTGGTGGTGTGGAGGAGGTAGCATTAAGGAAAAGAGAAACGATGTGTGATTTGTTGGTCCTTTACTACACCTTGGTTGAATCATCTCTTCCGTATAACCCTTCTGTGGGGGGATATCCAATTTCCTGCCATGGGTTTTGAGTCTCCCCTCCAACCTCCTTGTTTGCATTGATAGAGTTGTTTGTTTGGGATCTTTTGGTGTCTGATACCTGATCCCACCAACACCTCATGATCACACGGGCTGGTGTGCTTCTTCTCTGTGGGTTCGTTTGCTTTCCTGCTGGATGGCTGCTTGTTTAACCTCAATCCTTTAAGACCTCAGATACTATATTTTTTGACAGTTAGGCACCATCAGTTTTCTTCATCACATTTGTTTATGGACACATTTTGTCTTTAGCAATTGTGTCGGAAAGGTGAGCATCAAAGAGTGACAGGTTATCAGAACCAAGTGTTCTTGTGTTAAAGGAGGCCATGAATAGAGGCCCCAAATCCATCTGCTATCTTAACACTTAACATATATGTACATTGACTTATATTCTAATCATTATAAATGAATATATTTGCATATATACATGCCTATAGCTATACCTCTATAAATAGCATTTGCCTCCCATTTTTTCCCTCTATTTCTTTTTACCTTCCTCCTGTCCAACTATTATGCTCGCCCTCCATTTGACTCTCAGTAATTCCTCTGGGATACAATGCACTTGATTAAATCCCACCATTCAATAAACAAGTCAGAAAAGATGACAGTTCTGGGAAGGGTGGTGGATATGGGAGAGGGGGATATGGGGGAAAGGAAGTGGCTGTTAACAAACCCAGGGAAAAGGGAACAAGTGACTGAAAATTGATGGCGAGGAGAATGCAGGATGTCTGACAGGGCTGGGTGAAGAACAGTGTAGCCGAGAAGAATTCCTAAAACCCAAATGAAAGGCTGAACATGACAGTGGAATAAGAGGGAAGAAAAGAAAAAGAGGAAAGAACTAGGAGGCTAAGGGCATTGATAGAGATTTAAAGATAGATATATACATATATAAATATATTTATATAAGATGAATGGGGAAATAGAACTACATATTTATATTTATAGGTTTAGTATTAAGGAAACACATGGACAATGGATTCCTACTAAAGTACTTCCTCAATACAAAAACACTTTGTTCTAAGAATTCGGCAGTCTGAGATGCTCACCTTCCCAACAGGATCACTGAGGACAAAGTGGATGCATAAGCAAATGTGGCGAAGGAAGCTGATGGTGCCTGTCTATCAAGGGATATAGCATCTGGGGCCTTAAAGACTTGACAATAGACAAGCAGCCATCTAGCTGAGAAGCAGCAAAGCCCACATAAGACAAGCACAGGAGCCTGGGTGATCACGAGGTGTTGAGGGGATCAGCTACCAGGCATCAAAGAACAAAAAATCATAACATTGTGAATGAGGGGGTGTGCAGAGCGGGGACCTAAAGCTCATCTATAGGCAACTGGACTTGCCCTCACAGAAGACTCTCAGGGAGGGGACAAGTCAGTCAGGGTGCAGGGCAGCAATGATGAAACATATAATGTCCCTCTAGTTCTTAAATGCTCCCCACACCATCATGATCCCAATTCTACCTTACAAATCCTGCTGGATCAGAATATGTACACTGGTACAGATAGGAACTGGAAACACAGGAAGTCCAAGGCAGAAAAACCCCTCAGGACCAGTGGTGAGAAGGACAATAATGGAATGGTGGAGGGAAGGTGGAACAGAAAGGTAGAACAGATTGCAAGGATCTACATATACCCTTCTCTCTAGGGGTTGAGCAGCAGAGAAGGGGCTGAAGGAAGACATTGGATGGTGTAAGATATGACAAAATAACAATAATTTATAAACTATCAAGGATTCATGGGGGAGGAGTTGGAAGGAAGGGGAAGAATGAGGAGTGGATACCAGGGGCTCAAACAGAAAGCAAGGGTTTTGAGAATGAAGAGGGAAACAAACGTACAAAATTGCTTGACCCAGTGGACGCATGTGTTAGTTGTGGTAAGAGTTGTATGAGCTCCCAATAAAATGATTTAATAAAAAATCTCATCACTCATTATATACCCTCCTTGCCATCAATTTTAGATCTCTTGTTGTGCTCTTATCTCTGAGTTTGTTGGCTCCCCACTCAGCCTCCCTGCCCCCTCCTCTCCCATGTCTCCCTGGAATCACTGGTCACATTGTTTTCTCCTGCTTATCACATAGATAGACAGAGGATGAGAACTGTTACTTTCAATTACATTTTGGTTATCTCTAGATTCTTCCTGAATGTTAACTCTTCTTCAAATCTAATTTACCAGAGGAAGAAATTTTAAAACCAATGACACATAAATAATAAAACTGATGATTATTTTTACTACATAGATTTTTATCACAGACATTACTTAAGTTACAGTTAATCTATAAGGCAAAAGCAGTACACAGTAAAATATACTTGTAATTTCTCTTTTTGTAATTTTTTGTAGGTTTGTTTTGTTTTTAATAAAACATCTCTCAGCCATTTACAAATGCTATTTACATATTATTCTACCATTCATTATTTGTTTGATCTCTTAACAGATCCATAAATTAAGAAGAGTAAATATTAATATAACCATACAAATGGAACTAAGGACTCTGAAAGTAAGTCATATATCTAGTAGTAATTTGAATTCTAATTGCTGACTGTAGGCCATAACAATTGAAATAATTTATGTAAATATAAAGTCTGCTTTTGTTCATGAACACTTTCTAGACAATGATTTATCATGTATTTTCCAATGTCAATATTAGATTGGCAAATATAAATACTGTGTCACCATGCTCAAGATTTTCATGTGAACCTGATGGCACTGGATCATATCAAGAAACATCTCTGGGAGTTGTTGTGACATTGGTCAAATCATTTATGTTCTTTTAGCCTTAGTTTCTTTAACTGTGAAATGGCATGCTAATTCAATCTGCCTGTTAGCTTTCTAAAGGTTGCAGCTGTCAATGTTGGTCTTCATTTTGGTTTTTGGTAACGTATCCAGGAAAGAGATAAATGGAGTTCCAGTGCTCCTTACAGGTCTGTTTTGAGATTTAAATCTCTCCCTTGATAGCATGAAAGAGATTTAGTGAAATATTTGTCCTTGGACATCCTCCCTCAGCTTGTCTGTGGATCCTGTCCACTTTCTTCCTCTTGTCCCCCTTCCATCCCTCCTTCCATAGTTGTCACTGTTGGAAGGCAGTTTCTTCTTAGAGCTAGTTGGTAGTGACTTAACGTGCTGCTCTGCCTTCTCCAAGAGATTTGCTCCCAAAGATGCAGTGTTCCAGAATACCGTAATAATTGTATATGAACAGAATTTTGATGGCATTGCAAGCTTCTAAGGACTGGGGTGGGCGGGTACATATATTTTATATGTTAGACTTTCAAAGCAGAGCGTGACTCTGGCTGCTTCTTCCTCAGGTTACTGGATGGAGACAACCACTCTCTTTGTTATTATTGCACGTCAGGTAGGAGTATGTCATTATTTTTATTGAGGTACATTTTGTACAAAATAAAACACGCCACTTTATTTCGTTAAGTATATTCTACTTTTTCATTGTATTTTTCTCAGGATACATTTGCCATATCATACTAGTTAATTGTTAAATTATTTTAAGAAGATTTGTGGAATCATTATGACAATCAATTTTAGAATTTCCCCCCCTTATACTGATTGTTGATAGCTCTCCGTTTGTCCCTCTCTCCCTGCTCTGCCCCCAGGCAGTTATTAATCTAATTACTGACTATATAGACTCACCCATCTTCTGTAATAATCCAGAAAATCATACATAACACAAACAGGAAGCAAATAGTCAACCGAACAAACAAACAAAAAGCCTCACCAACAAGGCATAGAAAAACCAGGAAAAAGCATGATATTAAAAACGGAAACAACTTTTGAGTCGGTCAAAAGGAAAATCAAATAGCAATGTATTACTTTTTAACCTAACTCCATCTACCATAATCAACTTTATAATACTGTCTGATAGGAAAACTAGGCACATCCCTGGACTATGGTCAGAGGGTCTTCAATGGAGACGTAATCTATATGGAGACCCTGCAAATGGGTTTTTGATTTCCTTAGCTTTTTGCAAGCCAGGAAACACACCATTGTAATTGTACAATCCAATGACAAATGTATACAACTATGCAATCACCACCAGAGTCAACGTACAATTTTCATGTGCCCTTTTGTAGTCTGCTCCCCACACCCTGACTGCTTTTTGGCATTGTGGGTTAGAATTTCCTATCATTGTATTCACATAGAATGTGGTGTTTTGGGTCTGGGTTCATGATGTCATAGGTTTTCACATGTTTTTAAGCAAACTGAATTTAGTGCGTGCACCCCTGTTTCCTGGGTTGATGATTCCTTTTTCAAGCCGGCATTTTGCTGTACTTGAACTCTTTAATGGGACTGCCCAGGTGACCATGGTAGCCTGGGCATGTGGCACTTTTGCTGTTTAAGTCAGAAAGAAACATTTCCTGTTTTATTCTTTATCAGCCGCCAGTAACGGGTAGACATTTGGGTGATGGAGGATTTGTGGGCTTTTCTTTTGCTACCAGCAAAACTATTTAACCCTTACTTTTTGCAACATTGCTGATAACCACTTATGGTTAAGTCATATGGCATTTAACTTTACATATATATACATATTCACACACACATATATATGAATAATATATGCGTTCACCATAGATTCTTAAATTTATTTGGCCTATAGCTCCATTTTCTGAAAAAAATTACTTGGCACTTTCTGGCTATTAAAAACTTTTATACTAACCCCTATAATCCTGGATAAAGTGTACATGTCTGCTTTCACAGCATCCTGCATCCTCCAGGGGGTGGATTGGGAGACACTGCTCTAGGCCTTCCCCCCATCCATTTTATAGTAAAACATTAAAAAAAAGTAGCACATGCTGATTGGTTCAATGTTGAAAGTTTGAGAAATAAATGGAAAAAGACAATTAAATTTCCCAGGTTTTCTCCTCGAGAATGACCTTCATTTTTTAAAAAAGTTGCAACAGGCATAAACACAATCGCAAAGAGACACATGACACAACACTGGCATTTGCCAATTCAAGATTTATCACACGTCCAATTTTATGACACGAATTAAATATTTTGTGTAACCATTACCGATATCCTTTGTCAAGCATCAAGACACCTGATGCTTCCTAAACATGATTCTCCTTTCCAACTCTGGTAACCACGAGTCGACTTAGGTCTTTACACAGGTGACTCCCCACTGCCACCAACCCAGGCCTGGCTCTGTGGGGCTGAGAACCAGAGGAGACGGGATGAAAGTGAGAGGGGGAAGCTTTACTTTGGTTGTTTAAGCAAGTGGCACGTGAGGACTAGAGTCACCAAGGGAAATGCCCTCCCCACCCCACCTCCCGACCCCCAAGGGGGATTTGCCAGTCTGAATGTACACACCAGGAAGTAGAAGGAGGGGACTTTGAGTGTGTGACACGTTTCTGAGCAGTAGTCATGAATTAGGGCATGTCATGATTCTGGACAGGAAATGGCTTATCAAGCCTCTCACTTTCAAATATCTTCTAGACTTCATTTTTTACACAGATAATACTCTCTGTAAAATTTTAGATCTTACTTGTCAATGTAACAGTTTATTCAGAGCGTTTCCCTACTTCTTGGAAAATTCCTTATTAGCATAATTATAAATGGCCTTTGTACGTATGTGTGTGTCTATATGATATATTACTACCTGCCATCGAGGCAATGCTGACTTACAGCAAACCGGTGTATTCCTGAGAGTATAACTGCTTACAGGAGTTGAAAGCCCGGTCTTTTCCCCATGGAGCTGGTGGTTTCTGATGGCTTGGCAGCCCAAGGTGTCATCGCTATACCACCGGGACTCTGTGCGTGCATGTGTGTGTGTGTGTGTGTGTGTGTGTTTAGTTTCCTAATTCAACAAATGACATTTGAAAAGCACAAGAGGACCTTCTCTTTGAAAGGAGATCCAATAGCATTTTTGTCCTTTCTCAATGTGTTCAGATTATGCTTAAATCAGATCACAGGGATACTTGATAGAAGGAAGCCCAGACAGGCTGCTAACTCAGTCATAAGTGATGTGAAGTTCTTCCTAATTTTCTTTCTTAACACCTTAAGCCTGCTTTCCCGGTGTGTGTCTTGATTTAGCAGGCATGCTTCAATGGGGCTACTGGTGAGTTTGCATCTGCCAGACCTCAAATTGACAGAAATGATAAGGATAGAAGACTTGAGAGGTTCTTCTAGAGTGATTTTGCTCTCTGTTGACAGCTGCTGAAGAAGATGGGCAATGCAGTTGGTAGGCTTTTCCTTCTCACTCCCCTGTTGGCTGAAAGAGAACAGTGCTATGTGTCATAAATGTCAACTAGTCTTATGTGCCTATACTGTATGTTCACTCAGTCTAATAAAAAAGATGCCTGAAGGAATGCTGATTTGTAGTGAAATCTAAAATCCACCCAAGTGAAAATTCCTGGAGAAAGAACTAAAGATACTGAATAAGTCCTAAACTGTGTGGAGAATAATAACATTGTTTACCTGGTTATCCTTACAATAGGCAGCATGACAAATGCTTACGATTTTGGTTAATCTCTGCTTCACAAATATTTTTTGAGTACTGAGCTAGGCACTGTGGGAAATGTATGAGATACAACTCTGTGATAATGTGATTGCACTTTAAAAATAATTCTAGGCTGAGCCCCGGTGACGTAGTGGTTGTGCGCAGGACTGCAGTCCACTGGGATGGAGGTTCAATTCCAGCAACGGCTCCACAGGAGCAAAGGCTGGCCTTCCTACTCCCACCACCAGAAGACTGTGATGCCAAAAAAGACAAAAAAAAAAAAAAACCCCAAAACAATTCTAGAGTTCAATGTCCAGAGCCCTTCTTTTAGAAGTTATATATTTATTACAAGGATGTTATCACTATCAATTTTTTTCTAAATACTCTCTTAGAGCTTATCTTCAGCCAACAGCATTTAACAAATATTATTATATATACATAGATAAGTTAACTTCAATTGAGATTAGATTTAAGTTTTGGAAATTATTGAAAGTTTTATGGTGTCATGTCTGATAAACGAAGCAGGTGATTAAGTTGGGTAACATGCTTTCTGTCTACAAATGAGGTGAGACCATGGATTACTGAGGGGATTTTGGCAAGATCCCTCAACATCAAAAGAGGAGGTCTGCTGATAGTCTGTGACTTGGCGGTGTGATTACCATAAACATGATTATAATAAGCATTTTGCATTTCCCAATGGTCCTGAAGGAAAGTGCGCATTTAGATAGCTAGATAAAAAGTTTCAGTTCTTTTGCATCTGACCACACCTGAAAAGTTTCCTCCATGACTTGTCTGGCAGTTTGTCGTGCCATGGTGATTTCTGTGTTGTTTTTAATGATCGAAAACTCTGCCACTGGCACTTTAAGAGCCAGCCAGGTGACTGGCTTGGATCCACGATCCATGCTCATGGAAGCAGCAGGCAGGAGAGTGAAAGGAGAGTTGTGTTAGGTCAAGCTGATGCATGGGACCTTTTTGGAGTATCCAAGAGTAAGGGTGGTGTATGGATGAGTAAGGTGCACCTGACCCAAGTCATATGCAAATATACATTTTTATTAAAAATACTTTTACTTGTGTTGATTTCCAATTTCTGCATCTTATCCCAAATAGTAGCAGCTTGATGATATCTGGACAAAAGCAAAAAAGTGCCATTGTGGCGGTCATGTGCTTATGTGAATTTCATGACTGAGACGTAGGGGTGGAATCTAGCATGTTCATCTGGAGATGGCCATTGAGTAACCAATGAGGCCTCTGTGTGGGCATGCTTTTCTCCTGAGACTTCTGGGAAATCTTGCGATATTTCCCTCATGAAGATGAGATGCTATCTCCCCAGTGGTTGGGAGTTAGTCTCAGAGACAATGAATCACAGACAAGACAAGATGGCAGCATCCGAGGAGCTGAAGGAGCTGGAGGAGAAGCCACACAGCCTTGCCCTGATGGAAGCAGACCTCTGCAGCTGGTGAAACCACATGGAGAGCCCTGCCAGTGCTGAGTGGCCTCTACCACCACTGGATGCTGTTGATGGACCCTGAGTCCTTGAAGCGAGGAGCCGTGGGGAGACCCCTGCCAGCACCGGGACTCTGTACCTACTGACCTGTGACTTTGTGCATCGGAAGGAGACATTATAGACTGGTATCGGGCATATGGGCTAATATCAGACTTATGACTTTGTACTGGACTGGATTGGGATGCTTAATGTCCTATTCCTCCTATATATAAACGGTACCCTTACATCCATATGTGTGTCTATCGATTTATTCCTCTAGCTTACCCGGACTAACACAGCCATGTTCAACAAATACACTCTTACAAATTCTGATATTGCACGAGGCCTAGGAAAACATGGGGATTTTTTATAACTTCTTCATTGTAAAAGAGTATTTAAATAAGCTCCAACTTGTCTTGTTAGTATCATAAAAGCAAAACAAAACAGAATAAAGAAGCTTTAAGAAATAATGTGCATATCCAGCTGTCTCATTAATTCAGTCTTTAGAATATTATAGAAGGGGGAATAATAAAATGTGTATAACGTGCTACTCTGAGCAGAGACAAATGACGTAGAACATTTGAATCTATAACCTCTTCTCATCACATCAAAGGCCTTTGAACCCCAAGTCAGGAAAGACTGGTGTTAAGGCAATGATGGAATGAAATATTGAAGGGACACAGCTTCATAAAGCAAATAAAAATGAACAATCTGGTTTTTCACAGTATTGCACAAGGCCTTTGCAGGATTTACTCATCCAAAAAGAAATTCTAGAAGTTTCTTAATATTTGCGTACTTCAGCCATTTATTCCAGGTTTCTGCCTTGAAAACCACTTTCAGAGGGAAGCTAATAGAAGACTTCTATGATCTTGAAAATGAGCTGTGACATATACTAATTCAGCTTCTATTTTCAAGTTTAATTCTCCATTTAGATTTGCTTCAATAGCAATGTGATTGCTAATATTTTTCATTTTTTCCACTGCCCTCTTCATAGTCTCAGAACTGATAAGTAAATACTGACATCAAATCCAGGAACTGTAGGTTCTTGTAAATTCTCCCACAGCTTTCTAGGAATAACTGTTATGGCAATGTCCTGTGTCACAATGCGACTATTGCTTGATACAGACAACACTTCTATAGGGACTGTGAAGCAAGGGAAATCTTTATCTGTCAGATTGATTTTCAAGACCCTGGCCTCCTGTGTAGTTTTCAAGGCTTGGAATTCGTTTTCTGGTGTCAGTTCTACACAAATCTCAGTTTTCTGCTGACATAACTTTCACTTGAACTGCACTGAGGTTCTTTTAGTATATGTGCCGCTGAAGCAAGCACTGCATTGACCTTCTTGTGTGTAGTTGTTCAGACAGGCCGTGTCAACGATCTTGGCCCAAAACTTCATGGCTCGACTCATGGCACTATCGCAGAGCTATGGTATTTACAGTTGCCTCATATGCATGTGAAAGTTGGACATTGAATAAAGAAGACTGAAGAAGAATTGATGCATGTGAATTGTGGGGCTAGAGAAGAATGTTGTTTTGTACCCTGGGCTACTCAAAGGACAAATCAATCTGTCTAGAAAGAAATATGAACAGAGTGCTCCTTAGAGGCAAGGATGGTGATACTTTGTCTTGCATATTTGGATGTGTTGTCAGGAAAGACCAGTGCTGGACGAAGGGCATCCTGCTTGGAGAAGTGGAGGGGTGGTGAGAAAGAGGAAGGCCTTCAAGGAGATGGGTCAACACAGGGGCTGCATCAATTGGTTCAAGCATAGGGACAATCTCGAGAATGACACAGGACTGGGCAGTAGTATTTAATTCTGTTGTGCATAAGGTCCCTATGGGTTGGAACCAAGTTGATGACAGAATTAAGTGAAGCTTCAGACCAAGACAGATGAGGAAGAAGGAACTGGTTATTTACATCTGAAAAAAACATTGGCCAGTGGAAACTTTATGAAGTAGTACTGGAAGATGAGCCCGTCAGGTTGGAAGACACTCAAAATACAACTGAGGAAGAACTATTTCCTCGAAATAGAGTTGTCCTTAATGATGGGAATGGAATAAAAGCTTTCAGGATGTTCACTTGCTGATGTGGCACAACTCAAATGAGAAGAGAGAATCCCTAACACCCATGAATGCCAGAAGATAGACAGTATGAAAGGGGGAGACCTTGGGTGATATGGACTGATACAATGGCTACATCAATGGGCTCGGGCACCACTCGACACCACTGTGAGGATGGCACAGACCCATGTCTCATTTTGTTCTGCAGAGGGTCACTGTGGATCAAAGTTGACCCGATTGCACCTAACAACAACAGGATATATGCAGTATGAATCTAGAAAAACTAGAAATTGTCAAATTAAAATGAAGACAGAAAGATCATTATCCTAGGTATTAGTGAGCTGAAGTGGACTGACATTGGTCATTAGGAGTTAGACAGGCAGGCATATGGTCCAGTACATAGGTTCTCCAATTTATTTGGCATACAACTAACCCCCTTTCTAGAAAAAAACCCCAGCAAATAAAAACTTTTATATAATAGCTCATAATTCAGGATAAACTGTAGCTATATGTTTTGGAAGTCCATGCTGCCTGGATTGTTCTAGTGTGTACAGAGGGGCTGTCTTACCCACTTTGGAAAACACTGGTTTATTATGACAGGAATGAGAAATTGAAGTGGAAAGGTATCATATTCATCATCAGAGAGAAAAGTACACAGCTGCCACTGACAGGATAAGATGCACACGATGACAAGGAAGACCAGTTAAAATGACTATTTAAATTCATGGCCAACCAGGAAGAGCTAAGATTTGAAGATTTCTACCAAGTTCTGCAGTCTGAAATTGATCAAGCATGATAATTAGGTTTCACTGTTAATTACTGGTAATTAAAATGGGAAAGTCAGAAACAAAGAAGGATCGGTAACTGTAAAATATAGCATTGACTATAGAAACAATTTGGGAAATCATATGAGAGAATTTTGCAGGGTGTTATTTCTTGCCATTGAGTCAGTTACAACTCAGAGAAACCCTATGTACCACATAAAAAAAGCCCTGCCATCCTCACAATATTTGCTATGGTGAAGCTCATTATTGCAGACATTGTCTATCTGTTTCACTGAAAGCCTTCCTCTTTTCCACTGACCCTTACTAAGCACACTGTACTTCTCCTGGGACTGGTCCTTCTGATGATACCCAGAGTACATAAGACATAGTCTCACTCACCATTCCTCACGTCTAAGAAGCATTCTGGGTGTCCTTCTTCCTAGACAGATGTGTTCATTCTTTCGATAATCTTTGATATCTTGAATATTCTATTTCCTTGTCTTGTCTATTTCTACAGGCTACCTGAATACTGTGGTGTATGTCCTCTGTGGCAGTCATGTACTTGTGTGTCAATTTTATGATTGGGAATGTAGGGGTGGAGTCTAGCCTGTCAGTCTGGAGAGAGCCAATGAGATCTCTGTGTAGGCATGGCTTTCTCTGAGAATTCTGGCAAGTCTTGCAATATTTCCCTCGTGGAGATGAGAGACCATCTCCCCAGTTGTTGGGAGATGCTCGACTGACAAGACAAGATGGCAGCATCTGAGCAACTGGAGGAGCTGGAGGAGAAGCCATACGACCTTACCTTTATGTAACCAGACCTCTGAACCTGAAGGAGCCACAGAGAGACCCCAGTTATCTACCACAGAGATGCTTCTACCGCCAATGAATACTGCTGGTGGACCCTGAGCCCTGGATATGAGGAGCCATGAGGGGACCCCTGTCAGAGCTGGATGCTTCTACTGCTACTGGACACTCAAGACTCTGCACCCACTGGCCTTTGATTGTCCTGGTGTCATTGCACATGCTTCGTGAGTTGGAAGGAGACTTTAGAGACTGGTTTCAGACATACGGGCTAATAACAGTCTGATGACCTTGGACTGCCTGGGTTGGGATGCTTTCTCAATGTTCCATTCCTGTTGTATATAAACCTTTCTCTCATATCCAAATATACGTGTTTATGAATTTGTTTCTCTAGTCTACCTAGACTAACACATCCCCTTTCTCCATCTCCAAAACCAACATAATTGCATTTTCCTGATCGCTTTTCTGTAGTTACACCTCTCTCACACATAACAAGGAAAATCTCTGTATTTCTAAGCATTCATTGTAGGTTGGCCACATTCAGGTAATTCAGGATAGGCTTTTCATCCTAAAGTTGTTAAATTTGCTCACATCTACAAAGTTCCTTTTGTCTGGCAAAGTAATAGATTTGCAAGATTAGGAAGTGAACAACTTTGCAGGTCATCATTCTGCCTACCAAATTAGTAGCTGAGAGACATATAAAGTAGTGATTTAGAGCAATGTGCCAAGTACTATAATGCAGTGTATATACATACAGGCAGTGAAGAGGAGAATGACTGCTTATCAGCAAGTGATGATTATAAGTACAGCACTAACAGCAAGGACAAAATGGAGGAGTATGTTAGACAGGGTTCTCTAGAGAAACAAAACCAGGACTCTAATAATTATATATATATATATATATATATATATATATATATACAGAAAGATAGCATAAGAAATAGTTAATCAATCTATAAAGAAGTACAAATGGCTCAGTCCAACTCACTTCTGTGAGACACCTAATACACTGGCAGTTCTTCAAGTCTTGAGGGTGGCCGGGTAGTCCTTGCAGAGCAAGTCAGGCTATCCTGTCACAGGCAGCAAATAGCAAGGCAGGTCACCAACAGTCAACCAGATGACAGGGTCTGATAGTCCCCAGCACAAGAGATGTATTTTCCAGTAGCGTGGTGAAGCAGGTCTTCAAAGAATCTCAAATTACAGTGACACAGTCTACGGGTTAGGTGTCCCCCAGGTAGTGTACCTTGCATACTGAGGCTCAGAACAAGCAAGGCAACTGCACACTGCTCCGATCATCAGAGAACAAGAGACAAGAAAGGTGAGGCTCACTGAGCATTTTATTTCTCCGCCCTTGAGTTAATCCCACATGTGGTCACTGGCCATGTTGGCACAATAAACCTACCTATCACAAGGAGACAGATTCCAGCATGGCAGAATTGCCATGTTTTTGTCTTCATTACCTAGTATGGCTATGACTGAAATAGCAGAAGTAGGTGACTTTTATAAATAGAAATTGACTTTCTTTTTGTTAGGTGTCATCCAGTTGTTTTTGACTCATAGCAAGCATTTATTAAACAGAACAAAACACTGCCTTGTCTATACCAACTGTTGCTACCCTTGAGCCCATTGTTGCAGTAACCGTGTCTGTTGACTATATTGTGGAGGGCCGTCCTCCTCTGTGCTGACCTTTGACTTTGCTAAGCATCATGTCATTTTCTGGAGCCATCATCAAGGATTTCCTGATAATATGTCCCAAGTACACGAGACCAAGTGTTTTCAACTTGCTCCTAAGGCGTCAACTGGCCGTACTTCCTCCAAAACAGATTTGTTTTTCTGACAGTCAAGTCTCTTTCATGATCTCCAACACTAAATGCAAATGTGTCAATTCATCAGTTTTCCAAATTCATTGTCCAACTTTCACCAGCAATTGAAAGGCTGATGGTGAGCTACACATTATGGAGTTCATATCTGATCTCCTGGAGCTACTCTATTATTAAGAGGCAGAGGCCAGGTATGCCTTCGCCTCATCTTTCCCTATTCTGATGCCAATCTTTCCTCCCATAGCGCTCTACATCTCTGTTGGGTTCCATATTTCATTGCAATGGCCACACAGACTTCACGGAAAACACTCAAGGTTTGGGGGTTTATGAGGGAAGTTAACAGGTCACCACGAGGCAGGATGAGAAACATTAAGAATGCAGTCATTGGTCCACAGCAATGCCTCTCCTCAGAACGCAGTCACATCGCTCTCCAGTCCTCAGCCTCTCAGCCATGTGATTCCTTGGCCCCTGTCTCTGTGGGCCAATAAGTCTGTTGGCTGCTCTTCCTTACAGTCGCATAGTCTTGGCTCTGTTTGTTTGTCCAATCTCCTGGCCTCCTCGTTTTGGGTCTCTCATCACAGCTTGGCTCCCTTGCTCTGTCCCATGGTCTGTGTCACAGCTTCTGGTGCCTCTGGTCTCTTTAGACAGAGATCTTGAATGCGCTCTGCTGGTGGTTCTTCTTCCTTGATGGTCCTGGCATTTCTCTTTGTTCCTGCTTCTGAAATGGCTCATGCTTAATATGGAGATGTAGCTTTTATCTGTCAGCAGACCACACCCAAAATGGCTTCACTGATACCCTTTACACAGGCGGAGACTTACAATACATCCTACCTCAATCTTCTAACAGATAACTCTCTCCAAAATGGGATTATAACCATAGGCACAGAAGCTTCAATTTACAATTAATCACAAAAGCGATTATGGCGACAAGGGCCATATTAATCGACTCTATCTCACAGGGCTTGCTTGGGTCGAGACCACGTTCCTCAGAGTGGACTCCTTGCTCTTTCACACTCTAAAGAAGTCTTGTGCAGCTTGGTCCATGTAATCCTTTGCTTGATGTCCTCACTGCTGTTTCCAGGAGTGTGGATTGTGGATGAAAGTAAAACGGAATGCATGTCAACTTCAATCTCACAGTTGAAGGATGCCAGATATCCTCATTCAGGGGGATGACTCTAGGGCGAAGGTTTACGCGTCCGTCAATTCTGAAAGACGCTCTTCGACTCTTTTGAGTTTTTGCTTCTAAAAAAACGTTCACTTGGGCTTTGCATGTCTCTTGCCCCTCTTTGGGTACTGGTTGTCTGTTTGCTTACTCTCTTATGTTTCAAAAGCCATTGAACCAAGACTTGTCCTATACCATTGTTGTTGTTCGGTGCCCTTGAGTCAGTTCCACAGGGCTGTGGTCAGTTAGCGATCGTCTTTCTTCATGGTTGCCTTGGCACAGGTGGGCAGTGGGCTGAGAGTGCTTCTGAGAAAGAGCGTGCTGGCCAGGTGTGCAATGTGAGTCCACTTCGTGGAGCAGACGACGTGCTCTGTTTGGTCTGGCTATCTTCGCTTCTAAAAATTGAGGTGCAAATCACACACAGGAAATGCACAACGCTTAAATGCTTCTTTGCCTGCTGTTTCAGTAAACATGGACTCCCATCCTAATCAAGATATAGGGCATTTGTATTACACCTGAAAGTTACTTACTGTGGTCTCTTGCAGTCAATTCCAGCCCTTCAAAGGCAATCACTGTTCTGATTTCTGTTGCCCTAGGTTTTGCCAGTTCTATAACTTCATATGAATGGAGTCATACATTATTGTTTTCTGTGGTTTTTTTCACTCACAATAACACATCTGAGATTCAATCATGTTATTGTCAGGCCACTATCCACTCTTGCTTTTTTTACCGAGACGATTACCACACATACACATACCACATTTGTTTAGTCATTCACTTAATGATGGGCATTTGGGTTGCTTTCCATTTTTTGGTTATAATGAATAGTCTTCTTTTTTTTTTTAAAAAAATAGAAGATCTTTTTATTGGGGGCTCTCACAGCGCTTATAACAATTCTTACATCAATTGTATCAAGCATATTTGTACATATGTTGCCATCATCATTTCCTAAACATTTACTTTCTATTTGAGCCCTTGGTATCAACTTCTTTTTTTCCCTTCCTTCCCCTACCCACCCTGGTGACCCTTTGATAAATTATAAATTATTACTTTCATATCTCACATCTACTGATGTTTCCCTTTCTCCATGGTTTCTGTTGCGTGAACATTCTTATAAACATACTTTTCGGGTTAGAGGGGCGGTTATAACATTAAATCCTGGGATTAGAAAAGATGAATTGTTTTAATACAGTAAAATCCTAGGTACTTTCATATTTAAGTGGGACCTTCAAGGCGTTAGACCCAGGGTGTGAACAAGCACAGTCTAGGATGCAGTGTAGGCTTCTGCTTTTCTAGCTTTTAGTCATCATCTCAAGACTGGGATCAAAACCACGAGGAAACATGAGAGGAGAAAATACTCATGAATTAAGTCTTGGAGTATCAACATTCGAGGAGCAGATGGCAGAAGAACTTTCTAAGTTGGCCAAATGCAATTGCTTTCTCTTTGTTTCCATCCCCAGGCACAGGCCCTACGCACAGTGGTTTCTTGTTGGCTAAGTATAACAGAAAGGCTGGGCATAGACTCTAAAGAAGTTACATTGTGAGGAGAAAGGGCATGAGGAATCTCCGAGGACAGAATGAACATGGCAGACAGCATGGGGGGAGTGGAAACCAAAACTCCAGGGATGATGAATAGATAGGGTCACTGTGTGCAGGACCTGACCTCCATGTCTGATGGAGGAAGGAAGTCTTTATCAGGCCGGCTACCACTGCATGTTCTGGAACAGGGTTCGACGCCGTGAGCTCTCCATTTACAAAGCGGACCTTCGCAGCGGTGTGCAGACGATGTGCAGAAATCTCTTGCGATTTCCTCTAAGGGAGCTGCAGGAAAGGAGCAGCGCGGACACCTTACGGCGAGCTCATGCTGTTCCCCTGACCAAGTGCTGTAACTTGGACTTAGCCTAGGCAGCAGGAGAGGGCAGTGGCCTCTGGCCCTAACAGGGACGCAGCTCTAGGTCGGCTGGGTCCGTGGGGGTGGGGGCGGGGGTGGGTGAAGGAAGCGAGGAGGTGGGGGCGCTCCGGGGCAGGAACCCTGGGGCGGAGCCGCCGCCGGGCAGGGTGCGGGAGGGGCCGTCGCGCAGCCAGGCCACGCCCCATCCCGCCCGCGCAGGCGCGCTGCGGGCCGTTAGCTGTCAGGAGCCGAGCGGCAGGCGGGCTGGAGACGAGACCCGACGTCGGTGCCTAGACCGGGCTGACGGAGCCCAGCGCAGCGGCGGCCGAGAGCGCGGCGCAGCCCGGACGGCAGCCAGCTCGTTGCGAGGCCAGACCCCGACGCCTAGTCCGCCGGCCGCGCCGTCAGCATGGGGAACCGGGAGATGGAGGAGCTGATCCCGCTGGTGAACCGTCTGCAGGACGCCTTCTCGGCGCTGGGGCAGAGCTGCCTCCTGGAGCTGCCGCAGATCGCCGTGGTGGGCGGCCAGAGCGCCGGCAAGAGCTCGGTGCTCGAGAACTTCGTGGGCAGGTGAGCGCGCGCGGCGCCCGGTGGGACGCAGCCGGGGGGCGCCCCCCGTCCGGGCGGTTGGAACGTGGCTGGGCGGCGGGAGCCCGAGGGTGGGTCCGAGCCGCTGCCGCGGGGCGGCGGAGCGCCAGTGCCCGTGGGGCGGCGTCCTCGGGACTCCGGGCATCCTCTGTCCCCACCCCCTGCCCGTGGCCCTCCGCTCTGCTCCTGGCTGCGATACAAAGCCATGTCCTCCGGTCGCTCGGGTCTGGGAGATCTGGGGAGGGGGGGCGCCGCGACCGGCGACTTTCTCCGCCGGGTGCGCGCCTGCCCTGGGCAGCTCGGTTGCGTAGCGCGCCCGGGAGCTTCCCGGTCCCCCTCTCCTGTTTTCCGGGCTTGACACTCCCCTCCTTTTCCTGCCACCCTCCCCGAGGCTCTCCGCGAATCTGTGGGGGTTTGTAGCCCCCCTCCTCCCCGGCCCCCCTCCCGAGATGCTGTCCCTCGCGCCCTGGTTCTGGGCGCCTCTCAGCTGTCTCCCGTTGGAGACGGTCGTCGCCCGCCCCTAGCAGGGAGGCGGGGTGCGAAGAGAAAGAAATCGTTTGTTGTGGCGAAGCCAAATCCAGCGGCGCTTCCCCGCCACGCTCCTCCTGGGAGTCGCAGAATAAAAGGTGGTGTGTTTGCGTGTGCACCTATTCACAGCTGTGGGCCGACGCCGGAGAAAGCGAAGCTTACTCCACCGGGAGGGAACGTGGACTTGTATGGCCTGGGTGCCATGTCATTCCAGCATCATCTCGGAATTGACCAGCTTCTCGAACTCTCCCTGCCCCCCCCCCCCCCCCCCCCCCCCCCCCCCCCCCCCCCCCCCCCCCCCGCTTCGCAGCCCCCCCTCCTGCCTCGCCACCCACATGGTCACCCTAGCATCGTCTTCCTTTCCCCAAGCTTTCATTTGTCCTGCGAGCCTCCAAGATAGCATTCTGAATCTAAATGATAGCTGTGGGTTCTTTTGTGCCTCTTAATAAGAAAAAAGCGGAAGAATTAATTTTTGAATTAGGAACCAACATTTCTTTCACTGAGCAGCACATGGAAGATTAAGTTACCTTAATGGCCTTGCTTGTAGAGTACAGACATTTGCTAAGAAAAACTCATTTGAACGCATTATGAAAGCTGAATTTGGGATCCCTGTAATAAGGAGAGCTGTAACATACAGCAGGAGAGAGAGAAAGAGAGAGAGAGAGAGAGAGAGAGAGAGAGAGAGAGAGAGAGAGAGAACAAACAATCCAGATATTGTACATTACTTTAAAAATGTTGGATTGTTAGGAGCTTATGGTTCAGATGACTTTTGTTTCTATTTCTTTTTTCTTGTTTTTTGGTGTTTGGTGCTGTGTACAATTTGAGCTGACTCTTCCCACATATCCGTTGGGAATGATGTAGTCACAGCGTGCATATTAATTTCTCTCTTTGCATATTGGCGCAAATTCTATTTATTTTTCTATATGAATGAAAAACCCACGATGCCTACTAAGTATGTGAACTTTGCCAACTGTGGACTGATATTCCTGCCACTTAAATGACTTTGTCTTAATTTTGTCGATTATTTGGAGTATCTGGGAAAAGAGACAGTAAAGCAGCTAGTCAGTGTCATCATGGATTGTTGGAGAAGTGACTGTGCATAGGCCATTTCAAGCAAATACCACAAGAGTTGCATGCTTCAGGATTTTACTTCTTTAGTTTTCTACAAATGAAATTCATAGATTTAAAGTGGTATCCATCCATATACATTTTTCTATGTATATGTTGATGATAATATATTTCTGAATTTTACTTTCACACTTTAAACAAATACTCAAAGATTAAGAATGTAAATATTTTAAATTTATTTGGGAGCGCTTATAAATGCATAGTGTGTGGCACGAATTTTTTACCTTAATGCCAATTTTATGTACCTTAATGCTAATCTTATGTACATATCTCAATTCGACTCTCCAGCTTTACAAATTCTAAAATTTTTCTTAGTGCTATAAGGAAATTGTACACATTTCCCCACACTAAGCTATAATCCTTTGGAATGGGAATTGGATGGGAAAAACCCATAGAAGTGTATGGTATTTTAGCTTGAATATTTTTTTTCATGAAAGAAGAAAATAGGTGCAGTATAGAAACACAAATTCCAGCATTTATCAGACTGCATTAGTAACTTATTATACTTTTAAAAGTTTTACCAATTACTTATTTCTGTTAGAACGTCAAATCAAAGGATGAACATAGAGGACAGATTCATTTAAGAAGAGTAATATAGAGCCTTTATTATCAGTAGGCATGTCACCTGCCTACCAGAGCTTATAAATTAGGAGAAAATTTAATTAGAAAGGTCATTTTACTTTAATAAAGGTTTCAGTCATTAAATTATTGAGTAATCTAATTTCTAATTATAAGCCAACCTTAGGGAAAAAGAGTTTCACTATTATGATAAAAGATTAGGCCTAGGAGAAAAGCAATGTTCGCATATGTCACTATAGCACCCTCGCTTTTATTAGTCAGGAATTTTGCAGTAGAGACAAGGTCCTTTCCTTTATGGGTGAAATTTCCTCTGTAATATGTAGCTGTTTTTAGTCTTTGACCTGAAGTGCAGTTATTGAATATAGTCATAAAACCAGGGTCATCGCTTGTGTAAATTATTAGTGTTTGCACATGACTTAAGCTTGTTCTCTTGAAAATAATGATGGCCTTTCTCTTTAATATTTAAAATCCACATTTTAGGGGACTAGTCGTGTCTTCTCTACTCAGTTGGTTTGCTTATATTTATTTTTGACACCACTGAATGAATTTGGATGTGAATATGTTTGCTTCATTTAACTGCAGCTGTAAAAACCGATTTTTGGTGACAAGTTTGAGATTGTTGTGAATAAATGAGTCATGAATGAGCCACTTGTTTTTTATTTTCTCATTGAATTGATGGATTTGCATATTAATATGCTATAGTATGAGTAACCAGATTGTTCTTCTGGTTGTTCAGGATGAGATATATGTTGATAGTGAGAGGCAATGTAAGGTCCAATGAATAGGAGTTTAGATTCATGGTCTACGTATTTAGGGGTTTAGCAGCTACCTTGTGGTTTGCCAATTGTCTGGTTTATTATGCATAGAATTATTTGTTTATTCAACTACTTTAATATATACATATTTTTAGTAATTGCTATGATTTTAGTGCTGTGCTCGATAGGTACCTTTGCAATGGATAATCTCATGTAAACCTCAGTAGAAACTGAAAGAGAAGACCTTTGGAGTTGTGTTTTACAAACAGGAAGCTGAGTTAGAGACTCCCTGTCCTTGATAGAATTTAGGAGAGTAAAAGTCTTTATAGGAGCAGATAGCTTCATATTTTCGAGAATTTGAGTAAATTGCTCCAGGCTAATTTAAGCTAACATTACAATAGTGGAATTGGGATATCACTTCCATCCACTGTTGCTGTGAGCTGATTTAGTGTCATCTCGCCATCATATGATTGAGTAGAGTTGCCTGGTAGGGTTCTCTCAGATGTCCACTTTATGGACTTACTGTACGTAAGAATCGACTTGATAGCAACAGGTTTGATTTGATTTCTGTTTGGATTTGGTTTTCATCTGGAAATGCTAGGTGGATTTGAACCCCCAACTTTTGAAATAGCAGCCCAATGTTTGACTAGTGTTCTGCCAAGGCTCCTTTTTGCTCCATTGTTCAAACTAAACTATATTCAAGTTTACAAATTTCTAAGATTATTAATTTTCAGTTATTTTTCTGATGATCTTTTTTTCAAAATAAGATAACTAGGGCTGAGCCCCGGTGGCGTAGTGGTTGTGCGCGGGACTGCGGCCCACTGGGACGGAGGTTCAATTCCAGCAGTGGGGCTGGGCCTCCTACTCCCACCATCGGAGAGCAGTGATGCCCCCCCCCCCCAAAAAAAAAAAGATGACTAAGGAAGGAACTCAGGTCTGCTAACAGCAAGATCAGTGGTTCAAACCCACCAGCTTCTCTGAGGGAGAGTGATGATGCTGTCTGTTTCCATAAAGATTCAAAGTCTCAGAAATCTTACTTAGGGTCTCAGTGAGTCTGAATCAATGACAGTGAGAATATAAATAAGCTGCAATGTGTATTATTATGTGTATGTGTATATATTTATCTAGATGGTATTTGAAGCTATTCCTTAGAAGCAACTTTAGTTATAAGAGAGGTGTTTGTCTTTAGGTCATTAGGCTTTCTTGAAGTGAACTCGAAAATGTAATTGGGCTGTTTATTTAAGTTTAGAGTATGTGTTTAGTGTGCATACAACTTGTTTATAGAGGTGTTAAATGAAAACTGTACTAGTTGCTAATGTGCAAAAGCTTTTTAATGATATACTTGCTAGAAACATTAGCTCTAAAATGCTAATTATATAGGCAAAGCAATCACATTATTTTATTCTAGCCCGAGTGGTAAGTAGACTTTCAACTCTTCCCAAATAAAATAGATTTTATGCATTAAAAAAAAAACACAACCAGGCTGGCTTGCAAGTAAATAGGCAGTCATCTAGCTCAGAAGCAGCAAAGCCCACATGGAAGAAGCATGCCAGCCTGTATGACCACGAGGTGTCAAAAGAATCAGTTATCAGTCATCAAAGAACTAAACATTATAACATTGCATGCCCACCTTCCTGATATGATCACTGACGACAAAAGTGAGCATAAGCAAATGTGGTGAGGAAAGCTGGTGGTGCCTGGCTATCAAAAGATATAGCGTCTGGGGGTCTTAAAGGCTTGAAAGTAAATAAGCATCCATCTAGCTCAGAAGCAACAAAGCCCACATGAAGGAAGCACAGCAGCTTGTGTCACCATGAGGTGTTGAAGGGGTCAGGTATCAGGCATCAAAGAACTAAAAATTATATCATGATAAATGAGGGGGAGTACAGATGGAGGACCCAAAGTCCATAGGTAGGTGAAACGACATCTTCTTACAGAAGGGTCATGGGGAGGAGATGAGCCATTAAGTACAGTGTAGCAACAATGAAATATGCAACTTTCCTCTAGTTCTTAAATGCTTCCTCCCACTCACTATCATGATCCCAATTCTACCTTACAAATCTGGCTAGACCAGGGGATGTACACTGGTACAGAGAGGAGCCGGAAACATGGGGAATTCATGATAGATGATCCCTTCAGAACCAGTGGTAAGAGTAGTGATACTGGGAGGTCGGAGGGAAGGTGGAGTAGAAAGGGGGAACCAATTGCAGGGATCTACATATAACTTCTTCCCTGGGGTATGGACAACAGGGAAGTGGGTGAAGGGACACATTGGACAGTGGATGATATGACAAAATAATGATATTTTGTAAGTTTTCAAGGGTTCATGAAGGAGGGAAAGTGGGGGGGGAGGGGAAATATGAGGAGTTGATATTAAAGGCTTACATAGGAGAAGAATGTTTCGAGAATGATGATGGCAACTGTTGTACAAATGGGGTTTGTATACAATAGATGTTGTATTGAGCGTGTGATAAGAGTTGTATGAACCTCCAATAAAATGATTTAAAAAGCAACAACAACAACAACCCCCCCCCCCCCAAATAAAACAAAACAAAACAGGCTGACTGGTCATCTAGAGACTGGTCAA
>PVJH01025263.1:0-31810 GCA_004026705.1 Nesogale talazaci
AACAAAACACCGGGCGTGAAGGCATCAACTAAAGAGCACATTCGTTTGGTATTTTTTCTTTCTTCAGCTAAACTCATATTTAAATCTGTTATTACATAGATGCAGAGATATGTGCAAGGTTTGTGACTCTTCGGACATTTCTAAAATGATTGAATAGCGTTGTAGATGACTTTACCTGGTTGTGTCCTAAAACTAAAGATCATTGTATATTCACAGAAGGGTGAAAGTAAGATTGCACAAATAAGAAGGTCATGAAAGAGGCCAACTCCCAAGAGATTTACTCTCCTTAATTGTGGAAATGAGAGTGTAATAAGATGGAAGGCCACACCAGACTTCTGCAGATGGGGTCTGAGAGGGACTTAATCAAAGAGGGAGAGTGAATGGGTTAAAGTGACTGTGCCCAAGCCAGGGGAGAGTCTCCCTGGCAGAGCTCTGGCCTTTGCTGTAGGAAGTGTGGGCACAGAGGACAATGCTGCTCACCCCACTGATACTTTGCCTCCCTGACAAGTTTTGGCTTTATTTTTAGTGAAAGTGATCCACAGGCCCTGGATAGAGCTTATGTATAATGAGGGAGGGCTTAAAAACAGCATTAAAATTAAATATTTATCCGGATCTTCCATCGCCCTGCTTACATGAGGGGCAGTTATTGTGATGCTAATTAGCTCTCCAGCATATACTTCTTGGCAATAAAAGGTTTTGTACATAATTAGTTTGCATGAGAAGAAAAGGAAAACGCCCTGGAAAACATTAAATATTTAAAAATGAATATTTAAAATCTCAAAATAATGATATATCTTACTTGACCAAAATCTGTATCATCCAGGGCACAGAGGGTGCCATGTCATAAATGCTTCATGAAGCATGTGTCTGTCCCTCTTCATTTCACCTGAAGCAAGCACAATTCGGCCCTTTCCCCTTCAGCCTCTCGGCTACCCCTACTCACTCTTAGAGGGTGTTCCTGGACAGCCCCCGTGCAAGCGTGTCCACTTGCAAAACAAAATGAGCTAAGCTATCATAGTGTCACCCAGCTGACTGGTGTAAGCACCGCACACATACATTTTAGCATGGCTTCCAGTTTGATTCAGGGGTCATGAGATTGAAGCAATATATTTTGTCACAAATCCAAGTTCTTAGAAATAATCTCTATTCACTCGTGCATCTTGAACTGTTATAAAATAAAACTATTATGGTATCATCAGCATCATCATTACTACTACTTCTGGCATGACTATGGCCTGCTTCTGTTTGTGTGCTACCTAAAAACCAGCTGGGCCTACAGCAGAAGGTATACAGTTGTGGTATCTTACGCATATGGTATACATTTGTGGCAGACCACATTCTAAAATAGCACCCACTATCTAGTACCTTTCTGATATCCATGGCCTGTTTATAGTACCATCTTTCCCTTGAGTGTGGACTGATACAAATCATGACTTGTCATGAATAGAATATGGCAAAGGGAAGGGGATGTCACTTCTGAGACTAGGTCATAACATTATTTGACTTCTTTCTGGCTGGCATGCTCTCCCCTAAGTGCTTATTCTAGTGCAGCAAGGTAGAAGGGATCAGGGCAGAGGACAGTCTTTAGCCAATCACCAGTGAGGAAGGAAGGCTTGAATTTAGTCCTTGAATCCTGCCAACAACCATGTGAGTGAGTTTGGAATGTGATCTTTCTCAATCCATCCTTGAGATGGACCTCCAGTCCTGGTTGATACCTTATTTACAGCTTTTGAGAGACCATAAAGTAGCTGGCCCAAATTAAACAGGTGTCACTTCCTATTCTGTTATGCTGCCCATAATGTGGTACTTACATAATTTCATGTCAACTTGATAAATAAGTGAAGGGGTGGAGTTTAGCCTGTCAATCAGGTCACAGCTTGATACTGCCTCTACTGCACATGGCCTTCTCATGAGGATTCTGAGAACTTCCTCTCTCTTTCTGCCTTGGTTTTCCTTTTGACAGCCACACAGAGACTTGCTGATCCTTACAAAAGTATCTCTCTCTGCTTCATTTTTCTGGTATTGAGACACTTAGACAGCTGGAAGAACCACCTGGAGATCCTTGGCAGCTTTGAGAGGCTCCCACTGCCCTTGGATCCACAAGACTTTTTACCACCAGCCTGTGATATTCCTACTTTAGCATCATTGCTTGTGACTGAGTCTGAAGTGGAATTTGTGGACACGTATCAAGTATATGGAGTAATATCAGACTTATGGACTTGATCTGGACTGGGCTCGGGTGTTTGCATGCTATATAATTACTTCTTCATTTAAAGTTCTTTTATATGCATATTTGAATGTCCCTGGATTTGTTTCTCTAGTCAACATGACTTAAAACAATTAGTACCTTTATACAGGGTTTTAGAGGCTTTCAATCTGTAAGGAAGCAGAGCAGAGAACTTCAACTTTCTCTGACAGAGGGATGAGTGTGCTTGAATCATTCACTTGCCTAAGTCAAAGTCTCTATACAGCAATAGTTAATTTTTAATACAGCCAAGAATTTTTAGCTTCCCATTCACAATGAGCTTGATGCTGAGGACACACACTAGAATAAGAAAAAAAAATCTGACTTTCAGGGAGTACATAATCTAGGAAGGAATACCAATAAGTAAAGTAAAATGAAGTTTAAGGACAATGGAATACTTAGATTTCTAGCTATTTGGAGAAATGACTTCAGTTTCACTATGCAAATGACACCTGAAGGAAGACTTGAAGGATGAATTGAAGATCTAGTACTGACCAAGGAGGAAGGACAGTTTGGGAAGAAGGAATTGCTTTTGTGAAACCTTGTAAACATAAGAAAACACATTGCATTCTGGGAAAGTTCAGGAGTTTGGAGAAACTGAAATGGGATGAGAGCAAAGAATAGGGCCTGGGAAGAGAGGCAAGGATTTGACTTGTTAGAAATGACAGACTACACACTTGGATTGTATTCTAAAAATTAGGGGATTTCAGGCCTTTATTACACTGACAAATTCATTTTTCAACAAAAACTTTTGTTAAAGACTAGTAATTCGTTTATAAAATGGATCAAGTTCTACAATGAATAGATCTGAATTTGGACATGAAGCTGTTCCTATGACCCACAAAACGATCCTTCTGGCACTTCAAGGGATCAATCCTCATTTGAAATCCATTGCCATGGGGAATGCAAGAAGGATTTTTAACAGAAGTGTGATTAGTCAAAATTGAATTCTGAATAGATCGTTTTGGTAAGAGTCTTAAGGGTGCCAGGGACATAATTTTTGTTACCACCTTACATCTGCCAGTATTTCATGCCGTGGCAATTGACAGTCGCCCTGATACTGGCAGCTATGCTGATGACATCTAAAATGGTAGCACGGTCACTGTGCAAGGCCAAGTTGACTAAAGAAACAAATCCAGAGACACTCATATATGTGTAAAAAAAGACCTTTATATCAAGAAGTAATTGTATATCAAGGAAACATCCCAGTTCAGCTCAATTGAAGTCCTCAAGTTTGATAGTAGACCTTAAGTTCCTCTTCAGGTTCACACAGCCACATACAATGATGCAGAATGCAGGAAGATCACAGACTGTGGGTGCTAAGGATCCAATGGAGGTGGATGCATCTTCAGGGCTTTGGCAGCAATCAGAGTCACCTAGCCAGAAGGTTAAGACAGAGAAAGAAGGGAAGGTTCCCAGGGCCCACAAGGAGACACCATCAGACTGTGACCTGATTGACAGATTGAATACCACTCCTACACTTTTATATATCCTCAAGTTGACATGAATTGATGTAACTACCATTCATTCATGGTAAAGAGGTCTCACCAGAGCTTCTCCATTAGAACCAGAGTAGGAAGAAGGAATAGTTTATCCACTTCTGCGGGATTAGCTACTGAAAACCTTATAGAAAGCCTTCTGTTTTAAAAGGCCAACCTGAAAAATAATCCATATGCAAGTTCAGGTAGTAGAAAGTTAAAATTGACAGAAATTTGAGAGGGAAGACCCCAACACGCCAAGAGTGTTTGAGCATCAGATGTGAGTCTCATTCAATAAGCAAGGTCATAGAGAAAAAGGAGAAGATTCTTAAGTTGCTTATTTAGTCCTGCTAATTTGAAGGTGTCAGGCAGACATGAAAATAAAACCTACAAAACGTTTGAAGCTTTATGTACAAGGGCAAGAGAAAGGATTGAGTTAGGGATAGTGATTTCAGATCCATTATTGCATAAATAAGTAAGATTAACAATCAAGATAATGTGTCTCCATTGCTGATGATGTGCTATATAGCATATTAAACAATATACATGGATTGCTTTGTTAAAGTCTCATAAAACCCACTGAAGTTGATTTCAGAACTATCTCCATTTTGCAAATAGGCAAATCTTGGCTGCTGAAAGAGATCCAGTAATTTGCCTAAGGCTATAGAGCAAATAGCTTGTCATGATTTTAAAAGATAGGGTTCTTAAAGGAGAAGTAATTCTTAGAGGGCACCAACCTTCAAGAGATTGGACTAAGCAAAAAGGGGAGGAGAAAAAAATGAGAAGGAACACTGAGGGACCTAAGAGGAAAAGTAGTGGCCCTGAATTAAAAGAATGTTCTATATTAGAAGAGCCTGCTGACAAAGGTCATCAAACAATCCGGAAGGTTATCAGAGTTTGAGGAAGTCTTTAGTGAGAAAGTTCAATGATGAGAAGAGAAATAATATCACTATAAAATGAAGAAAGGGGGAGGGAGTGAAGAGTAGGACCCCTCTTTAAACAAACCTGATTGTAAAGTCAAAGGAAAGAAACAGGGCAATAGCAATCTTGCAGGAAAATTCTGATCAGTAGAAAGCACTGTCACACATGATTTATATCCCATCCGGTGATAGTAATTTCTTCAAGTCAATGGATTTAGAATATGCACATGTGTGTAATGCGCTTCTATACATCTTCTGTCTCAACTCACCTAGAATATCTCTCTTAAGTATACAACTTAATTGGATGGAAATCTAGTCTATAGGTGGGAAAAATGAAAAAATCAATAGTGCCATTTTCTGTTGGGCTTAACATGGGCATCAAGAGAGACTATGTCAAAACATGGATTTCTTCAGTAAGGTCCCCTCCACTCTGCTCCCTACCAATCTCCTTCAAATGTGTGTGTATGTGTATGTGTCACTGAGCTGTCATAGCAAGAAAAGTATTGAATTTTAAAAAAACAGTCAGAATTTCTTATATGTTTGAATTTTGTGATGTTTCATGAAAGCTTGTCAGAGGCAATCTTGACTCAAATAAAAAAATCCAAGCTCACTGCCATCAAGCCGTGACTGACTCATAGCAACCTCATATTCCAGGAGAGAACTGCCCTTGTGAGCTTCTGAGACAGTAGCTGCCTACAGAAGTCGAAAGACCAGCCTTTCTCCCTCCGAGCCCCTGACGTTTACAAACTGCTCATCTTGTGCACAGCAGCCAACCCACAACCCTTATACCGGCAACGCTCCGAATCTTGACCCAAGGTGTTACTGATTGCACAAACCATGGAGAACACCTGTGAATCGAATGCCTCCAGGAGGCCTCCAGGCTATCATTCCCTCTATGTCAATCTATCGTATTTTGATATCACAGAAGGTTATGTGTATAGGGAGTAGTAGTTAGTAGAAAGCTATACATGGAGAAACTATCGACACAGAATCCTAGAAGAAATGAGAAGCCAGTGTTGCGGATGAAATTTTGTCCCCCTTCCCACTCCTAAATTGGTGCTATAAATCCTACAGTTATAATACCATTTTTAAAAGATTTTTTGCTATATTCATGAGGCAGTCTTAGTGTACTCTGTGTTTTGAATACATCTCTTTTAAGATTAAAAGAGAGAGAACGAGAGAAAGAGAGGAGAGAGAGAGAGAGAGAGAGAGAGAGAGAGAGTAAGCAAGCAGCAAAGAGCACAGACAGGGGAAGAGAGAGACATCACGTCAGAAGAGAACTCTGAGCCCCAAGAAAATGAAATTGCAGAACCCATACCAAAAAGAAAGCCTTCACTTAGAGCAGTGCCCTGAATTTGAACTTCTAGCCTCCAAAACTCTGGGGGCAGTAATTTTTTGTTGTTGTTGTTCAAAGCACCCATGGAAGTATTTCTGTTGGAATAGCACCAGGCAACAAAAACAGTAAGAGACGTGGTTAGCTTCAGACAGGGGGAAGGAGACCAGAGAACTCGTGAGAGGAGGCTGCAGTTTTGTTTGTTGCTGGGAGCTAGTCCTAGTTGAAGATTTACCTAGGTTTCTAATTTGTAGTAAACACACTGACTCAGGGGTCTTGAGTTTGTTTCTTTTTTAATAATGCAATTTGGAAACCCATCCAGAATCCTGAAGCAGATTCCCTTCTTCATACAATAAAAAGTGGTCTGCTGGGACTGCACTGACCACAGTAAGGTGCAACAACTTTGGGCGAACACTGGTGAGTGAGGAGAAGGGAATGATAAAGGTGTCCAGCACAATAAAATATGTTTAGATAGTGGTGGAAATTTTATGTCAGCCAAAGGGAACATGCAATTTGAAAATTGTGGCCATGTGAAACTATTCAATTGCCCTGTGAACATTACGGAAATTTCTTGTGCCATTGGATGGGCAGACTTATAATAAACCCATCCAACTATGCTATGCCCAGACCACCTTTAGTCTAAAGTAGCCACAAGACACTCATTCATCACACGGAACTCTGATATTTGTCTGCATAATGCTTATTGCCAACTGATGCTTCCCTTATTAAATCATATTTTTGTTTGTTGCTTGATGAACTGGTTTCTGGCTTGTCTGATTTTATGTCTCCATCACCAAGAAAATGTAACTCTCCTGAGAGTGGGGCCATTGTCTTTCTGTTCACAGTGGACTCTCTGATCCTCTGTCTCTCAGAACAGTGCCTAATATATTGTGAGGGATTCCTCCATCGTGGGAAATTTAAGAATATGTGCACTGTCCCGCATCTGCTTTCTGATCACCCACACAGAAATGCAGCAGCTCTTACATATTTCATTGATTTTGATTGATAGTCCATATTCTTCCAACATGGATTTGAAGAAGCTTCCCCTCACACAGCAAATACAAGGTTTATACATTCCAAATATGATAACGCCACAAAGACAAGGCAGTAAAGTACACGATAATATACGGTTATGTGGGTGCACTACATGCTGAAAGGGTGATAAATTTTTGTGACTCATGTATGAAGATGTATCTTTCTAATACTGTGTGACTCGGGTTATTTCATTTATTTATTTTATCAATTTTGTTCCTTTGTTTTCCTTGCAATTTCTAGGAATGACAAACTGATGTTGGCTTAATACACAGTGTGAATCTTGGACTCTCCTATGTGTGACTTCCACAGTAATGAATGGCGGGGGTGGGGAGGCTTGTTCAAGACGCTCTCCGTTTTCTGTCTTCAGGCAGTATTCTCTTTGAGTGATTGGTGTCGGTCACACATCAATTTCTCTTGAGCAACGCAATTTGTTGTATCTATCCCTTGACACAGGACAGTAGAGGTAAGCAAGCCCCAGGTGGTGCAAATGGTTAAGAGTGGCTGTTTACCAAAAGATTGGTGGTATGAACTCACCAGTTACTATGTGTCAGAAAGATGCAGCTGTCTGCTGCCACAAAGACGTGCACAGGGCAATTCTCCTCTACCGTACAGGATGCCTGTGATTTGTAACTGACTCCACAGCACTCGCTTTGCTTTTGCTTGTTTGTTGGGCCTAAAGGGGAGGAGTTGGGGGCGGGGGGCATCATCATGGTGACAGACTTGCGACAAAATAAGAGGAGGATCTTCGGAACCTACCAGTTGCTCCCCAGGGAAGATGTGGTGATCAGCAAAGATCTGGAGCTTTGGGAAAGCCACGCTGGGGCAGTTGTATTCTGAGCTGCAGAATGTCTGTGATTTGTAGTCAATTTGTTTTTTCTTGGTTTGGCCTAAAACATGAGCATGCCTACCCCATATCCCATTTTATTCCCTTCTATTCCTAACCGATCCTTCAAGGCCAAGTTAAAATCAGTTGTCTCTTCCCGGTGTCACAGACCAATGTTTGCAAATCAGCTAGATGCTATTTTGTATTGACATAGTACTTTGTAGCTCATTCATTGCTTTTGATTTGGGATTGCTAGCCTCTTTATTTGTTTTGATGGCTGATCCATTTTAACATCCTAGTAAACAAGGTAGAGTCTGCATCATGCTTTTCATTTTCCAGAAAGTGTCAAGGATACCACATGACTTTGGCAGCATCGTTTTTGAGGAAGCAGAGAAGCGGCTAAACCTCAATCCTTTGGGCATTGATTCACTCCCCCCACCTGATAGGTACCTGAAGGTAAACATCCCCGAATTCTTTGTGTGTGCTGTTAAGGGTTGTAGTGTAAGTCTAACTCAGGGGAACCTTATGGGTAGATGAAGACACTGCCTGGTGCCACCTCCTCTCCAGGCTGTTGCTGAGGATTCCAGTCCATCCATCCCATGGAGGGTTTCATGCACCTTGGTGAAACGGACTCAATCGTAACCAACAGCAGCTACTGCTTTACCAACCAGGATGTCCTTCTCT
Organism: Nesogale talazaci; assembly: GCA_004026705.1. Taxonomy (NCBI): domain Eukaryota; kingdom Metazoa; phylum Chordata; class Mammalia; order Afrosoricida; family Tenrecidae; genus Nesogale; species Nesogale talazaci. The sequence goes on from PVJH01025263.1 coordinate 8,519, forward strand.
AGCATATTATTTTTCCTGATGTTTCCAAAGTAAACAAGAGCAAGTCTCATCATTCTTGCTTCTAACAAAAATTCTGATTCTTTATGGACTGATTTTTTTTCTGAAAGTCTACAACATACTCAATGCCACAATTCAAATGCATCAGTAATTCTTCTTCTTTTTCTTCTTCTCCTTTACTGTCCAAATGACAAACACAGAAGACCCTCAATAAATATATGTTTAATTATCCCACTGATGAGGTTTGGGGATAATTTTGTGTCCGCAATGCAGAGGCAAACTCTCTTTATATGCCAACAGCTCTTGGTCAGTATCCCCTATGAGGAAAATTGCAACTTAATGAGCCATCTTGTCTTTGATAAATTTTTAATAAACATCACTACTGCTTTCAGGAACTAAAGAAGAAAATCCACAGTAAGCAGAGTGTTTTTCTATTATAGAGACATAATGTTTTCTTATGGACTCAGATGGCTTAAAGTGTGACAAACTTTCACTGAAGATAGGAAAAGTAGACTGTGGAGGTGACGACAGATCTGGATAAAAGTTACAGAGCATGTACTGTGTTTGATTCTTCCCTACTTTTGCTCTGAAAGCAACAGACTTTGTGACATATTGTTATCAGTTGACTCTACTAAATGGATCAAATTCGATAGAGGGGTTGGGGAGAGAAGACTGTGATCTGCCTTCATTTCAATGATACTCTGGAACATGTTTACTACTCGTGTTAGCAACTTTAATGTACAATCTCAAATATATCTTTCTGTAATCTATTGGAGAATCCCTGGTTGTTTCAGGCTCTGAGTCTGATTCATCTTGCTGCCCTAGACTTTGTGTTCCAAAGACTTGGGTAAAACATGGACGTGACCGTTTCCTTCCAATATCACTTCTTTCTCCTCACTTTGTGTGAAATATTGTCTGAATGGGCTCATCCAGGCACAGGAGACCATGGATAGATTAGCTAAAAAATGGAAGAAAGGAGGGGACTAGGATAGATTAAGGACAAGGCCCTAGAAGTGACTTTGTTACTATTTGAGAACATAAGAGATATTTTAAGAATACTATTAAACTTCAGGTCCATCTTTCATTGTCATAACATCAAAATTATTTTGTCTTCTAGGAGTGTGATGAAAAGAGGGCTGTAGGAAGAGAGTGGAATTCTGGATGATAAGAATGATGAATAAATTCTCTAACTTACTTTTCATATTTCCTTTCAGCTTGGATCGGTACTAGATCCTGTGATACATAGGTACAAATAACTTGGAATATTTACTCAAGAAATAGACGACTTATTGGGCATGGGCATTGTTATTTCTTACAGAAATTTAGGTAAGATATGCAAATAAAAGGAGAAAATTGAATGTTCGTGAAAGAAAAGAAAACAAACTGCAAACACCAGATTGCTAATTGATCAGTTCTGATTCACAGTGACCTTGTGTGTTTATTAAGTAGGAATCATCCCCATTTAATTGTCTAACTATTTATTATACTCTTTGCAGAAACATAGACATTTATTCCATGGCACCACTGGGTGGTTTCTGTCAATAGGTTATGTGAATTACATTAAAAAAAATTTTTTTTCCTAACAAGTGGCCAACTAGCTCAGGAGCAACAAAGCCTAGTGTGGAAGAAGCACACCAGCCTGTATAATCATGAGATGTTGAAGGAATCTGATTTTAGGCATCAAAGAATAAAAAGGCATATCATTGTGTGCCCACCTTCCTGATACAAGAGCTGAAGACAAAGGGATGCATAAGTAAGCATGGTGGAGAAAGCTGATGGTGCCCAGCTATCAAAAGATAAATTGTATGGGGGCCTCAGAGGCTTGAATATAAACAAGCAGCCACCTAGCTCTGAAGCAACAACACTCACATGAAAGAAGAACACCAGCCTGTGTGATCACAAGGTGTTGAAGGGATCAATTATCACCCATCAAGGAACAAAAATCAAATCATTATGAATGAGGGAGATAGCAGAGTGGGGACCTAAGACCCATTTGTGGGCAGTTGGACATCCCCTTCCAGAAGGGTTGTGGGGAGGAGAAAAGTCAGTCAGGGTGCATTGTAGCAATGATGAAACATACAACTTTTCTCTGGTTCAGGGGTCCTCAAACTTTTTAAACAGGGGCCCAGTTCACTGTCCCTCAGACCTTTGGAGACCAGGACGACAGATAAAAAGCAAAACAAAAACTATGAACAAATTCACCACAGGCTCGGGATAAGTCGGCTGCTAAGCACAACAGCAACAGTGGCAGAAACACCTGGCAGGCTGGATAAATGTCCTCGGTGGGCTGCTGGTGACCCATGGGCCAGTGTTTGAGGACCCCTGCTCTAGCTATTCAGTGTTTCCTCCCCACCACTATCATGATCCCAATTCTACCTTACAAATCCAGCTAGACCAGAGAATGTACAGATAGGAAATAGAAACACAGGGAATCCAAAACAGATGGACACCTCAGGACCAGTACTGAGAGTGGCAATATCAGGAGGCTGGGGCGAAGGTGGGGTAGAAAGAGGGAAATGATTATGCATAACCTCCTCTCTGGAGGATCGATGTGGTGGTCATGTGCTTATGTTCATTTCATGATTGAGATGTAGGGGTGGAGTCTAGCCTGTTAATCTGGAGATAGCCATTGGATAGCCAATGAGACCTCTGTGGGGGCATGGCTTTCTCCTGAGACTTCTGGGAAATCTCGCAACATTTCCCTCATGAAGATGAGAAGCTATCTTCCCCAGTTGTTGGGAGTTAGTCTCAGAGACGATTAATCACAGACGAGACAAGCTGGCAGCATTCGCGAAGCTGGAGGAGCCGGAGGAGGAGCCACACAGCCTTGCCCTGATGGAACCAGACCTCTCAAGCTGGAGAAGCCATGGGGAGACCCCTGTCAAGGCTAAGTTGCTTCTGCCACCACTGGATGCTGTTGATGGACCCTGAGCTCTGGAAGTGAGGAGCCACAGGGAGACCCCTGCCAGTGCCGGGACACTGCACCCACTGGCCTCTGACTTCTTGAGTCGGAAGGAGACGTTATAGATTGGTATTGGGCATCTGGGCTAATTTCGGACTTAAGACTTAAGAACTGAAGAAAAATGCCAAAAAAAAGAAGAAAGAAATCTGACTTTGAACTTGCCTGGGTTGGGATGTTTTCTTAATGTTCCGTTCCTTTTGTATATAAACCTTTCCCTTATATGCATGTTTATGAATTTGTTCGTCTAGCTTTCCTGGACTGAAACAATCGACAACAGAAAGTGGGTGAAGGGAGCCATCAAACAGTGTAAGATATGACAAAATAATAATTTATAAATTATCCAGGGTTCATGAGAGAGCAGGATGTAGGGAGGGAGGGGCAAAATGAGGAGCTGATACCAAGAGCTGAGGTAGAAAGCAAATGTTTTGAAAATGATAATGGCAACCAACATACATATGTACTTGACACATGGATGGGTGTGTGGTTGTTACATGCATTGTATGAACCCCCAATAAAATGATGTAAAAGAAATGGGGGGGATTCTAATATAAAACTTCTACTGAAAACTGGAATTTTGTGGCAGAGTAGGTAGTCTGGATTGGAGTATATGAGCAAGTAATAACAAGACAGTCTATACAGAAAAGTGAATTAAAAAACCAGTGGACTCTTATAACGATGGAGACTTATGTAAAGCATACACGTAGGAGGGATTATAGAAGTAAATTGGATCTCTCTTTTTATTTTCCTTGACACTTCTATGTTATATGGCAATCAAGTCTTTCCTCATTTATCTCTCGCAGAGTAGAAAGGGAGATCTGGATATACCTAAATGCAATGGAGAGGTAGATATATTAAAAACCTATCCATTACCAGCTAGTGAGCAAGTCATATTTCACAGATCTAATGCAATCAGAGGCAACAAAATTTAATCAAGGGCTACAATATTTCATGCAATGAGGCCATTAGTTTGATACACACAAACATAGAAATACCACAACTTACATTGAACTTTAAACCAACACAGTTGAAAGATCCAAAATTACTTAGATGAATTATATAATATTAAATTAATATAGTTGGCAAAAGTAACCCTTAGATACAAAAATATTTTTCAGTCAAATGCAAAGCAAAATTTTTAATAGTTTATATTCTCTATTTCTTTCAATAGAATGTATCTTTTAAAAGGGAGGGCGTGTTTGATTTAATAATTCCCTTTATATAACTTTATAAATAAACTTTATAACTAAAGTTTAATAAACTTTATTTTGAATTATTTATAAGATCAAAATATGAAAGGCATTTTAAAGATTTGAGAAAGTACTGAAGAATGAGGAAGTTGTTTAATATCCTTGTGTTAGTCTGGGTAGACTAGAGAAACAAAATCATAAGCACTCATATGTACATAAGTGAGAGGTTTATATACAAGAGGATTGAAACTTTGAGAAAACATCCCAGCCCACTCTAGTCCAAGGTCATATGTCCTATGTTAGCCCATATGTCCAAGACCAATCCATAAGTCCTCTTTAGACTCACTAAATACATGCAATAACTCCAGAACAATCACAGGCCAGTGGGTGCAGAGTCTTGTGAATCCAGTGGTGGTAGAAGCATCTCAAACCTGATAGAGGCCTCTCTGTGGCCTCTCAAGCATCACAGCATTGGCACGAGTCTCTATGTGGCTTTTCCGCCTTCCAAGGTCTGGTTACATCAGGGTAAATCCATGTGACTTCTCCTCCAAGATGTCTCACAGGGAGTCAGCCTTGTGTCTTCTCAGTAGAGCATCTCCAAGAGAGTGAGCAGTGAATCTCTACCTACAAGGGTGAAATATAGCCAGATTTCCCAGAATTCTCAGGAGAAATCCATGCCCACACAGAGCTCTCATTGGCTATCTCCAGATTGACAGGCTAGACTCCACCCCTACACTCATAATCCTCAAACTGACACAAGATTACATGACTGTCACAATCCTTATATGATCTTTGCTTTATAGCAGAACTTTCCAATGTCTTATCCAAGACTTCTATTCTTTATAAGACTTAAAAGGGCTCAGTGAAGAAAAATATTTTAGAAAATATTGCATATAATATTTTGCTGGACTCCTGGGAAGTAGCTATATTTTTATATCAATGACTGATAATCATTAAAGAGATACAAACATTGAGTCATTATAATTAGGTAACCACCATAGTGCTTTGGAACATAGGTTTGTACACAGGAAATTATATACAACAAGGTTTCAAAAAATGATACACATATTCAAATCTAATTACACAAAATGAAATTATCCCTGGGACAACTTATCATCATGTAAATTATATACTCATCTTCTATCAAGTCAATTCAGACTCACCGCAACCCTCTATGAGTTTCTGAAACTGTAAATCTTTATAGGAACAGACAGCTTCATCTTTCTCTCAAGGAGTAGCTGATGGACTTAAGTACCAATCTCTCTCGCTTGCTTTTCAGATTGTGATTATATTTTATTTCTTTTTAAGCATTAATTAGTTATTTTAACGGTCTCACTGATATGCAATTTACATATCATGTTTTACAATCACTTTCATAGGAGTCGTGCAACCAAGACCACAATCAATCCTAGGATATTTCTTCCCCTTTGAAGTTGGTGTTAGCTCCCCCCATTTGAGGTGAATAACTCAATAAAGCCCACTATGTCACCAGGAACCTTTATGTAAATCATACAGAATTAAAATGGCTTAAAGCAGACAATCAGTTTGGTTTGCAATATAATTAAAATATTCACATGTCACATTCTTATGGTTCAAAACTGGATTAATTTCCTCTGTCAAGATGTGATTGCCAATGAAAAACCCAACTCAATGTTATTTCAATGTAGAATATTTAAAACACAATGACATTTTTCCATTTTCTCAATATTTTTTAGATGTGACACTAGGAATTTTTTCAGAGAATAGACAAGTGAAGTCTGATCCCTGGTGTTAAGTGTTGATGGCTGACTGTGTCCCCCTCCCTTACCCCCCCCCCACCCCATACCGCAAAGCGCAAGAAAGAAGGTGGAGTGGGAAGAAGATGGGAATACTTACAGGCATTATGTCCCATAATTTCATCAATAAAAATAACTAGTGCTTGTTTTTTCTGTCCTGTTTTACACATTGCACTTGACCATTTACATGTTCTATTTCTTTCAAGCTTTTTTCCCAAGGGGGTTGACTGCAATCCCGTAACCCAACTCACTGCCATTGCGTCAAGTCGGATGCACAGGTACCCTGTAGGACAGTGAGAGCTGCCCCTGTGAATGTCTACAATGTTCATGTCACTCTTTTCAGGAATAGGAAAAGGCTCCTCTTTAGCCTGTGGGGCAGCTGGTGGTTTCAAGTTGCTGACCTTGTGGTTCATGGCCCAGCATGTAACCCACTATGCTACCAACCGCTCCTACAATGCTTTGTTTTCTTCCATGGATCAGGTTTAATAAGATGTATGGACTAGCAGTGGCAAAAGCCTGGTGAACCTGCCAAAATTCCATACCTAGACTTCCTGAATCAGACCCTCTGCTTAAGGGGAGCTCCGCCATCTGGGGCTGAACAAGGCCTCCAGGTGACTGTGATGGCCACTCAATAGGGGAAATGATGGACCTACACACATCTACCTGTGATGGCGTGAGTTTGGATGGAAATCTTTGGGACTGATAAGCCTGCTTTCCATTAGAAACACTGGATATACCCAGCCCTCTCCCCCCATATCTGAACACACATTTCTTTAAAGGAAAGAAAGAAAAGGGGAGATAGATGTGTGTGTGTGTGTGTTATCTAAGAGGATGGGAAAGAGAACAGGAGAACCAGCTTTCTTTCATTGCCTAAAAAAATTGCAAAAGATACATTTCCACTTTTATTATAAATAGTGACCTCAAAAGTTCATGGAAGAGGATATTTTTATGTATATTCTATTTTTTGAAGAACTTTTTGAAGCCTCTTCCTATGTCAAGATTCAAGGTTCAACCACAAGGCCAGGTAGCTTCTTCTTCAGGGAAGAACAATGAATAAATTCCTTTGAAAATGTTGCTTGCTATCATGTCTGTCATCATGATGTTTTTTAAAGTTAATATATGGCTTCATTTTGCCTATGACACATTTTCTTTGTGAACACTTTTGCCTATGACTTTGTCAATCTTTTATGACCCTGGCTCCATTGAGAACTGTAAAGCTTCTGCAGTGCAAACAGGCTTCATTTTGTAAAGGTCCATCATCAAGTCAAAGCATCTTACTTCAGTGTTGATCTGTGAGTTAGAACCAAAGGTGAGACTCACACATCCCTGCCCCCTAAATTCCTTTAATGGGCACTACCATCTTCTGTTAACATCTAAGAGAATCATATAGTATTAATATTATAATAGTTTTACTTGGCAGTTGTTTTTCCTACGTAAGAAGAGAGATGAGTGTATTAGCTGGGGGCAGATGCTCCATACTGTCAAGGTTAGGTTAGAGCCTCCAGAAATGTATTGTAGAAGTTCACCTGGGCCCGGAGGTGCTTGAAGTTAAAAGTTTAGCATTCTGGTAACCCCCTGAGTGGATGGGGTTTGTTTCTTCCAGTTCTAAACATTTCATAATTCTGTACTCCTAATTAGGGACTTGGGGAGAAGTGGGGGGGGGGAGGGGGTGGGAGTTACACTTTACTCACTTTGGGCCTTGCCCAAATCTCTCCCCCAGGTTCCCCTTTTACAGCTAGAAGAAAAACAAAAACAAGAAGGCAATGTCGTCATCCATGGATTCCGACTCGGTGACCTTGTCCTCCCTTGTCAACCCGCCTCTAAAACTGCCCCTTTACTCAGAGGGATTTGGACAGAAGGTTCTTACTGGAAAGACCTCTTTTCATAGAGGTTTTCTTTGACAACTGCTCTGACTGAAAGCATTAAAAATCCAACAACTACAACAACAACAAAGGGATCCCGAAGTTGAATTCAGATCGCAACTCTCTCCCTCCCACCTCAGGCCTCTGTTTCGTAGAGAGATCACGCTTTCAAGTAGTTGGCTCGTGCAAGTGCAAAGAATAACTGTCTTTAAATAGCTGCGGATCTTCATATCATTAATTTCCTGCTCTGAAAACTGAAATGCCCTGTAATTATCCAGCTGTAGGAACACATAAGACGGCACTAAATTTTGCTTAAGTACAGCCTATTGCCAAAACGGAAGCCAAAATATATAATTACGTTGGCATTAACATTCTATAGCTGTGCGATATCAGAATGGCACAATGGCTGGAACACTTTGTGAAGGGCAGCGCTGTCTGGGTAATGTAGCAGAAACACTTATCTAATAGCATGCCCTCCCGTGCCCCCTGTCATAGTGCCAGCATATTAGTCCTATTACCAGTCTGCGAATACAGTAGGATTCTACTTTGCAGGCCCAGCCAAAAGAAAGAGCCTTCCATGTTTTAGGAGCAAATGTCTGCGCATGTAAATGAAAGCGAAGCGTAATTAGATTACAGTGTTTCAAGCTGACCTCGGAGCAAGAAAATAGTCCATCTTGCTCATTTACATTAATAAACATCCCACTATTCTTACCAAACATTGTTCACAGGGCATGGGTCATAGTTTTTTCATAATAAATTCCAAGAGAACTCTTTAGACGAGGCCAGAAAAGTGGTGGCTTTGACCTATTGCCCGCCCCAGTGAGTGACTGCAAGTCACCATTGATTTTGCGACAAGTATGCTTTTCTATTTCCAGTCAGGATTTTAAAATGTCTGCTCTGTGGCTTTGGGAGATACGTGGGCAAGAAGAAAATCATTTTCTGCTTAGAAGTTACTTGAAGCCTGGGCCTTAGTCTTAAAAAACAAAGCGATCCTGTCAGTTACTAGAGGCTGTGGATTATTTAAGCTCCTGTGACCTACAAAAGGACTAATGCCAACCACGGTAGCTTGGGAGGGCGTCAAACCCTAGACCCACCCACCGCCACCCAAACCTAATTACTATTAATGAGATTCATTATAATATAGCCTCTCCCAGCAATGAATTTTAAATGTCCCCTGTCAGTATTTCTATCAACATGGTGCAGAAGAAAACATCTGCTCCAGCATGTCCGTGGAATTGCATTCTTATTAGCTGATATAGACAATCTATTTATTATTGGACTTGTCATTTAGGTGGAAGAGGGGATCAATCTTTTCCCCCAAATCAATTTTTCCCCACAGGAAGATAAAAACTGGGGCATTTATGCGTCATGTTTTTAAGATTATTCTGAAAAAATGATTTAACTGAGATCCTTGTGATTTTTGTGTGTGATAGTCTTCCCCCCCTCCCCCGCCTCCCCTGGCTTGTCCTCTTTGAGCTAATACAATTTGCTCTCGTTGTTTCTTGCTGTCAGATGAGGGAAAATCATGCACAAATACTTTTCAGAAAATCAAGTTCATTTGTGAACATGTAATTCTACCACTTCTTGGTACCTTACTAAAATCTTACTAGAGGTTACTTGCAGTTGAGAGCTATGATCTGCAGTAGAAATATAACTATATAATTTTCAGTGTTCGAGCATTAAAAAGAAGTACAGCTGGTGGATTTTATTTGAATGTGTTTATTTAAGCTAATTAAAATATGTCCATATATAATCAATCCACATACCGTTAATGACCTATTTTGTTTCTCTTGTCTTCTATTTTAGAACTTAATGAAATTTTATTACTTGTATTTCAAAAGCTCTGTAAACAGGTGTGGCGAATAGCTCCCATATTAAACACCACTGACGAGATGTTGCTTCTCTTTCAGACATTGAAAAAGTATGATAAGGAGTTATTTGCGATTGTGCCTTCTTTACATGAAATGTTGTTTGCAATGATTCTTTTCTGTTTCATTGTTGCTAAGTTTCAACTCATCTGAACCTTATGCACAAGAGAAAGAAACACTGCCTGGTCATTTTTATCCTCACTGTTTGTGTTAGTCCGGCGAACCTAGAGGAACAAATTTATAGAATCACATATGGATATAAGGAAAAGGTTTATGTACAAGAGGAACGGGACACTGAGAAAATATCCCAGCCCAATCCAGTTCAAAGTCCTAAGTCCGATATTAACCCATATGCCTGATATCAATCTATAAAGTCTCCTTCTGACTCATGAAATCTCAGGTCAGTGGGTGCAGAATCCCAGCGCTGACAGGGGCCTCCCCATGGCTCTTTGCTTCCAAGGGTCAGGGTCCATCAACAGCATTCTGTGGTGGCAGAAGCCACTCATTGCTGGCAGGGGTCTCCTCAAGGCCTCTCCAGCTGCAGATGTCTGGTTCCATCAGTGCAAGGGTGTGTGGCTTCTTCTCTGGCTCCTTCAGCAGCTCGGACACTGCCATCTTGTCTTGTCCGTAATTCCTCGTCTCTGAGACTAACTCCCAACAACTGGGGAGATGGCTTCTCATCTTCACAAGGGAAATATCGCAAGATTTCCCACAAGTCTCAGGAGAAAGCCATGCCCACACAGAGGCCTCGTTGGCTACTCAATGGCTATCTCCAGATTAACAGGCTAGACTCCACCCCTTCATCTCAATCATGAAATTAACATAAGTTGCTATCATTGAGCCCATTGTTGCAGCTACTGTGCCAGGCCATGTCCATGAGGCTCTTCCTGTGTTTCTCTGATTACGATATCATGTCTTTGTCGTGTAGTGAGATGCTGTTGAAACCATTTCAACTCATGGTGACCACATAGAACTGAATTTCTCCACAGGGTTTTCAAAGCGAAGGCCTTTTTGAAAGCAGATAGCCAGTTCTCTTTCAAGGTGCTTCTGGGTAGGCTAGAACAAGCAAACTTTGGGCTAGCAGCCAAGCACGTAACTCTTTCCAACATCCAGGGATTCTGCAATTCTTTTAGGCTTTACTTTTCTAAATTTGAAGAATTTCTCCTTCTCCTTACTTGTGGACTCACTGTTAATGAGTGGATGCCTAGTCATAATGACCCTCTAGGACAGGGTAGGACTACCCCGTCTGGTGAGTCTCCAGAGGCTGTCACTCTTCAGGAGAGTAGGAAGCCCCATCTCCCTTGGAGTGCCTGGTGGTTTTGAACTGCTGTCCTCGGGAACCGCTGGCCTTGCAGATCACAGCTCAGTGCGTAACCATGAACTACCAGGGATCTTTTATTCATCTATACTTTTCTGAAGTACAAAACTTACCAACATGCACAGATGATGCTTTAGTAATAAAAATGGGTCCCATTTAATTTAGTTATATCTAAATATTACCAACTGTTTAGGAGATGTAATATGATTTAAATTTTCTCATCTAGAAACACGTTATTTCCTATGGCATATTCTCCCTGCCTCTCAAAGTTTGACAATTGAATGATAAAAATGGTTTTATTCAGAGTACTATTAATTAGTCAAATTCATCTAAAAACATAGATGTGTTTTGTGTGACCAACCCATAAAGGAATGTCCAAAAAGTTGTAATATTTTGTGTTTAGTTATAAATCCAATGTATTGTTAAATAGGATTATTTTATTACACTGCCAAAGAACAACTTCATGCTCGAGTTTACCTGACAATATACCTAGGTCTGATTCTTGTTGGCAGCTGTTTACATATGCAAAGAAGTGCTTTCTATAATATAAATTTTTTGGATACTTTATATGTGCTACACATTTCCCCCAATGCTGAGGGATTAAAGACTATGTTGGATAGAAATCCACATCTAACAACAAGGAGGTATAAGGAAAACAAAAAGGATGCTTTTGGATTCAAAACGGGGCGTGGCAAATGCCCAGGGATGGCCTTGGCAAACCCATATGGAAGCTGGGGAATTCTGGAGGAAGGTACACAAAGGAATACATTGAAACTCTACCTCATCTTTCCTTGGCAATCAGAGGAAAAGCTTCTTTGGAGGAGATCTCACCAAAAAATTGGTGGGATTTGGCTACTAGAAGGGAAAAAAGCCCTTTTGGCAAAAGGACAGTGAGAAATACAAATATAGTAGGAAAAGTAGATAAGGAAATGATTGGCATATAATTTTAATAAAAACACAAAATTATATAAGATAGTAGTGGATTCTTAGGGTACACATGTAGGAAAACTCTCCATGAAGCCATTTAAACAGTAATAGAGACCTAAAGCTGGTTCCAAAATGTAACATGCTGGTCCCCTGTCAGGATGACCTGGTATTGAAGAATAATCAAAGTGTGTGAGAGGGATAAAAAGGAAAGGGGGAGTCTGGAAGCTAAAAATCTCTTTCTTTAATTTTTTTAAGGCAAAAGGTCTTTTCTGAAATACTCATCAGTGACCTTTAGAAATTCTAAATAAATATTAAATAATCTCCAGGCATCATTTTTATCTCTAATGCCTCCTTTCTTCTTTTGTTGTTGCAGTGCAGTAAATACAACAGAACAACAATTGTGTCAGCTGTCTGTCTCATTTATGTGACACTATTGGAATTTGGTACATTGTGTAGTCATCACCACGGTCCTTCTCCAGATGTTTTCATGTGTGCAGTGAAACCCGTGAGACTCAAAGCGCCACTAGACTGTTGTGGCTTTTCTGGGTCTCATGAGGTTTCTGCCTTTGACAGTCTGTATTCTTGCCACTTTTACATTGCTTACTTTCATAGAAAATATTTGAGTTTTCCTTCTTAAAAGTTTCCAACTTGCACAGTTTCTGGCTTTTACAGGTTTTATGTTCGGATTAGCTTGCTTGATTCAAAAGGCCACCATTAATCTTTTGACATATCAGGGAATTCTTGAGAAGCTATAAGCAATCATTTAACTGTACAATCAGACTCTAACTTCTCACAAAAGCATTCTATGTGCTTTCGTCTACAAACCTCTGAATCAAACAGTCTTAAACCTTTTTAAAGTTTTGGTAAAAGAATGAGCAAATAGCAATGATTGATAGTTCTACCAAGCATTTTTATTGTATTATAAGTTGTGTTGTCTTAGCTGTGTATGCTTTCTAAGGCCACACTCAATTCCACAACTCTCAGAACTGTTCAAGTTTGACAGCAGGACCAAAACTCATCCCCATGAGCCCAGGGAAGTTAATACTCAGAAATCAAAGCAACTAAGTCTTATTCACAGGCAGCATCCACGTGTCTGGCCTCCATGTGTAAGAATTATTTATTGGGCTCACTGCTCTCCAACGTTCTCAACTTGCTTGAAAACAAATTCTTAAAAGCTTGTCAGAGTCTGGCTTTTTTAAATTTCCTGTTTCTGTTGCTTCAAACTGATATGTGGGACAAACTCAGCATGATTTGTGAGATCATACTCTTTCCTGGCTTTTTACTTTTTTTTTTTTAAAGGCATCACTGCCCTCAGTGGTGGGAGTAGGAGTTTCCTGGCTTTTTAAATGACATTTCCATTTCTTGATTACTGATTGGGAGGAGAGCTCAATACATTAAGGAACCGTTAGCAGGGTGGTAACATAATCAAATGATTGCTGCTTGTTGCTGTCCAGGGATAGTGCCATATGACAACCCCACCCACCCACCCACCCCTGTGCAGAGTATAACTGCTCCACAGAGTGTTTGAGGCTGTGACCTCTGGGAATCAACATGGGTGGGTTCACATCACCAACCTTTGGGCACTTGTTGAGCTACTACTTAGGGAATATGTCTCAAATTTGTGTCTTGGAAATACCCGTCTGACAGTAGAAGGGTGAATCTTGTTGGCAGGTGAATTATGACGAAGCATAATGAATTAAGGCAGAGGAGAATCAGCAAAAGATTAAGGTAAGACAGATTAGAAGAAGGATCTAGATTCCAATAGTGTCATGGAAGAAATGTGAACAGAACTGGGTAGATCTACCAGACTCACAACTGAAGGGAAAGAAAAGAGAACAGAGTGGACGGCTTGAGCTGTGTCTCGTTCCGCACTCTGTTTTCCTGCTAGGTTCTACAGTTCATTGCAATGGCCACACAGAAGCCAGAGAAAATGCTTCTGATGATGGCACTTATAATGGAAGATAACAGGTTACAAGTGAATGGGAAATGCTCAGGATAAAGATATTCAGCCAGGACGTGTTGCAAAGTTCTTTCAGGGCTGTTAATAAGTGCCCAAAGAGTATGCCATTCAGTTATGTAAACATTGTCCCATAGGCACTCATTCCCAGGGGCACCCCACTCCACAAACCAGTCTCTTGCTCAGCGCATTCAGCTTTACTTGTTCGGTGGGCTTGCGAGTCTACGCTCCAGCTCCTGGCTCCGCTGCTCCTGCTCTTCCTCTCGTGTCTAAGCTGCCTCTGGGATCAAGGAAGTTTGCTTAGAGCCCGGCGGATGTGTTTTATTTCTGGTTCTTGCTGGTAAGACTATCCCCTGGCCTGAGTCTGAAATGCCTTATTTTATAGCAGCTGGATGGCCATCACAAGGAACCTTTCTTGGGATTTGTTACCTGAATCCTAGCTTCCTCAGCTTCTTCCATGGACCCATCAGGAAAAGGTCATTTGGCGGGTGTTATGCAGACTTGGAGTGGCAAATGGCAGCGCGAAAGCCATCTGCGGTACTTTTGATGCGTACCTGTGGCTCTGAAAAAAAATGAAAAAACAAATGAAAGAATATTATTCAGATAGCGGTGATTTCTTTCATTTGTAAAAATACATTTATGGTGCTAGAATCACTTTTTTCATTGTGAGGGACAGGATTAACTCTTTCATCACAAAAGTTTGCTGATAGGTGACATTGGCTCTGACTAGAAGAATCCAATGAAATACACCATTGCCCTGTAGCTTGATCCAATGTGTAGCATGTGGGGTTCCGAGCAAATTCTAGGGCTCCAGCCTCACCAGAAAAGAGAGGAAATGATGAGGTGGGTTCATTTCATGACCTGTGACTGACTCCAAAGGAAGTCATACTTTTAAGGCATATATGTAGATTTGAAAACCCTAACAGTTATATCACCAGTTATAGTGCAACTTGGCAAGAATGGATATTGAGGAGACGGATGATACATAAAACATCTCTAGGGCGATTGAGTTGATGACTTCAGATTTTAAAAAGCCAATATAGAAAGTGAATGATGGCACACAAAATAAAGATCTGTTGTAGAAATATGGCAATCAACTCTTAATATTAGAAGAGGAGAAGTCTAGCTTCAGAATGAACCTGAGTCCAAAATATGGAGCACATGGTTACTTCTCTCTAACAGTGACAGATTAGGACAGCGAGGCCTTGGGTTTACATGGGCTAAGCTACGGGCAGCTAGTTAGAAGGTTATTGGTAGAAAACCACCTGCTTCTCCAAGGCAAAAAGATGGTCTGTCTGCCTCTTTAAAGATTTGCATTCGGTGAAGGGTAGTATTGATAGGGTCACTATAAGTTAAAATCGACTGAATGGCAATGTAGTCTTATAGTACACGTGACTTAGCAAGTCTTGAAGCCTGTCACTGTTTATTGGCTCACCATATCTTTTTCTCCAGTGTAAACCAGTAGGTTTGAACTGTCAACCTTTCAGTGAGCAGATCAGCTGAGGCAGTGAACCACCGAGCCATGCTGGCTCTTCACAATGAGCCTACCATTAAAAATTCATAGGTACTAATAAGAACAAGAGCAAATATTTATTTCAAAAGGACTGCAGCCAGCAAGTGCCCTTTAAGAAGGTTCCATGCAAGAAACAACATCAAGAAAGTCATAAAGCCACCATGTAGTTTCTGTGCTAGTAGCAGAGGCAAACCCCCACCTCCTCCCCCCACCCCCTGCTCCTTTTTGGTTTTCTTTTCCTGTTTTCAATCCCTCTCTTTTCACAAAATCAATCTTTAAAGTGAAGCGGGGAGAGCAAATATGGTGTGCTTAGGAAGTGAAGGCCAAGATAACAGAGGAGATAATGAGAGCAGCTAGCTTCTTGACATGGGATTGAGTCCCCAGATCCTGATGAATTTTATCCCAAGGTGTGCAGAACTTAACTGTGTGATTACAAAACCAATTTCAGCTATCTTTGAAAAATCACAAAGAAAAGCAAAAGGGCAGTGATGAAGGTTGGGAGCCTCACATAGACATGCTTGATGGCATTTTTTTCCTGGTAAAATTTTAGAATGAATTATTAGATTATAGATTTATAAACCCTTTAGAAAAAAATAATGATTTCTAGGAGTCAGCATGAGTTCACTAAAAACAAGTCATACCTCATTTGTTGTCTGACAGTTTTACTGGACTGGCAGTTTATGGAATGACATAGATAGGGTGTATCTGGGTTTCATCAATGTGTGTGACAAAGTCCTTTTTAATATGTTCATGTGAACATAACTGACACACACTGATATAAAAATTGGATGAAATGTAACTAGTGAATAACTTTTTTAAAAATGTGATTAATGTACTGATATCAACCAGGAAGGAAGTTATTAGCAGCAAGCCAAAAGGTTTTGATATGATTACGACCAGTCAAACACTTTTATCATTCACTTACTTGGAAGGATAGAAAACATGCTTTTCAAATTTGTGGCTGAAAATAATCAGAGGGGGAAAAAGTATTATAATAGATGACTGCATCAGGACTCAAATGATCCAGACACATCAGTATGAAGCTAAAAAGAAAATGCCAAGAACTTCTATTATAGAAATCCTAAATAAAGGATGACACCTAGTCATCCAAAAATTGGTAATGATTTCTGAGTTTTACGTGATGAATTGAAATGGAGTTTCATCTTCCCCCAGCTAAGAAACAACATGCAAATAAAAGGGAGAGAGGGGGGGAAAAAAACCACTGCCATGGAATCAATTCTGACACATTCCAACCTGTTATAGGACTCTGGCAACTCTGCATCTTGACAGTAGCAGATCGTCTCATTTTTCTCCTGTGGAGAGACTGGTGGGTTCAAGAGTCAGCCATCCAAAGCTTGACAATGTCCCCATCAAGGCTTCCTTACCATTTTGGCTACTCATATTCCAAAAGGAAACAAACATTGAAGAAGTAAAAAAGAGATTAGTCTGTCAAAACAGCAAAGGGAGGGATGGATGACAAGCTGAATGGCTGCCTGTGGCCCTTAATGAAAGAAAGAGAGAAATAAAGAAGAAAGAAGGAGGAGAGAAAGAAAGAACTTTCTTATAAAATACGACACACCAAAGGGGACAAATCCAGCGCCAAGTTTAGGGTGTACAGTCTGAGGGTGGCCCTCAGAGGTTCCCTGAAATCAACCTGGTTCCAAGAAAATGCAAAGAAAAGGAAATAAGGGAGGAATTGCATCGAGAGACATAATATAAGAAGGTCATCCGCAACGCCAAACATAAGACTAGACAGGGAAAAGGAGATGCTCTATTGGGGTCCACTCTATATGCTGTTTGCATTTATCTGGGAAGAGGTCAGGATGAGGAAACTCATTTGATATGAATGACCTTGTGCATTTGAGCAAGTCTAATGTCCTTGAATCTAGATTGCGCCCATCGCAGATGTGAACTGCGTCCATTTGTGTGGTATGAAAAGAGATCATGCACTCAAATGAGAAACATGTGAGAAGTGATTTAAAAAACCCAACAAGCTACAGAAAGATTGTACAATTCCATGATGGGAAGAAAGGACAGGGAAAATAATTGTCAAATGCAAAACATGTATTAGAAAAAAATGTGACCACAAAACAAGGAGAATTGTGATGAGACCTGTTTTCACAATTTAAAACAGTTAAAAGAAACTAAGCAGTAGAGACACAATTGCATGGATGAACTTTTTGAGGCAACAGAAGGAAATGTCACAAGAACTGCTGCAGTTCAAGTTCAAAAAGAAAACATACACATAAAAATTGGCAGCACTGAGGAGATCTAATACTATTAAATCTACCTACCTGTGATATATATTTACATATAAGCAAAATAAAATGGAAATAGAGTTAAATTGATTGGAATGAATATTATAGACTTGATAGATCTAGAATGCTCAATAGATTGACCTTAGTGAAGTAGTATCAGAATAGCTTACAATACTATTATTTTTTAATTTTGGGGGAAAAAAGTACTTCAATTTTCAGTTGGAAAGAAAATGTTATGTTCCATGAACAATCAACATAGGTCACATAACATTGAGACAGAGCTAGTAAATTATTTGGACTTCAAAGTATAAGTTTCTTGTGGTTAGAAGATGTAATAGTTTCCAATTACTGCTACTCACAATTGTTACATGTTTATTAGCTTTTAAAATGCAAATTTATTATTCTGCAGCTCTCAAGTTCAGAAGTCACAAATGAATCTAATTGGACAATATTCACGGGGTTGAAAGATTGCTTTCCTTCTGGAGACTTGCAGGGAGAATCTGTGGCTTTTTCAGAGTCTCGCGCTTGCATGATGAGTTGTGTACATGTTGGGATGCTGATGACAAAGTCAGCAGTTGCAGTCCACCAATTGCTCTGTCGGTGATAATAGATAGTGCTTTCTACCAAGAGGTACTTCAAGCCTGCCTTACAGTGTCATTAGGAGTCAGAACAGATTAGAGGAGAAAGTTTGTTTTGAGAGGTGGCCTACACTTCTTGGCTCAACGCCCCTTCCTCCATCTTCAAAGCTAGTAACAATGGAATATCTTCTTCTTTCTGACCTCTGTCGCAGTTGTCACATCTCTTGACTCTGAAACTCCTATTTATTTTAAAAGGTGATCCATGATGATCTCTCCCAAGACCCTTAACACATCTATAATCATATCTTCAAAGCCTCTTGGTCCTGAAAGATAACACATTCACAGGTTTTAGAGATTTGGGCATGGAGGTACTGTGGGATGGGTGGGTGGGTGTTATCCTGCCTGTCCCAGATGGCAAATGAGGAAATCATCTACAGTTTAAGGTGGGGAGTAGAGAGTCAAAGGTGATCCAGATTTTTCCATAGCTATGCCCAATTAGTGGGAAAATTCTATTCTGTGTAATAAACTACCCCAAATTTCAGTGACTTAAATCAATAATAAATATTTATCGCTTCTGTAGGTCTATTATTGGGAAGAGACTTAAGGTTTCAGGCCTCTGCATAATGATGAAGCATTGGCAGGCTTTCTGGTGGATCTGCTGCCACTTGGCTGACTTTCTGCGGCCTATTTCCCCTTTTCAGGTATGTACATCATTTGCACCCACAAGTGCATGTTGGCCCTGATTATCAGGCCCTAAAACCAAGGTTTAAATTTGCCAGTGTGGGTATAGTAGACATCCTGTCTTTTCCCATCAAGTCTTAGTCTCTCCATCTTTTCTTTGATGGGGAAATGTTTCTTTGTTGTCCTTCACTTCCTTTGTATTCAGGAGACATGGGGGAAGTGTGCCTCCACCTCCCTTTTGTGCAGGATTCTTTCCATTAGCTCACTTTCTTCCCCTTGGTCCAACTCTGTCTAGTCTAGGTAGCAGGTCAACCATTTATGAACACCTTATCTGGGCAGTTTCAGCTCAAGCATCTCACCGGGTTGTAGGCAGGCTATCAGCCAGATGTCAGTCATGGGAACGCTTGCCTTGGGGTTGTGCTCCTGGCGGGGGAGTTGATGCATGGCAGCTCTTCCTCCAGAGCAAGAGATTCATGTAATGCTAATTCAGCCTTCTGCTAATTATTAGGAGTGATTTGCTAATTTTTGGTCTACACTTAACAAGTTAATTTCATCTCCAGCTTTTCAAAGGAAGCATCATCAAAGAATATGTGGACATATTATGAAATCATTGCAAATACTTACAAAGATCTAAGAATTCTTATCTGTGAATCAATAGGGAGGGATCATGACAAAAACACAGGAAATAAGATTCTTATGAATTTCTTGGATTATCATGGAGAAACTACTACAGAAAGACTACCATCAATAAAAAGTGAGTGGAGGAATGATAATGAAATGTAAGTGAGGGACAGTGAGTTTACTTACCTATAGAATATGATTGAAAGAAATGTTTTAATAAACCACTATCAAAGAGATTAATCTTTGATAAAAGAAATAGTAATAAAAAGAAAAAGAGGGAAAATTCCCAAAGTAGCATAAGTGCCCTAATTCCCACATATTTTGTGTCTTTATCTCAAAAGAGATAATTTCAGGTTATTAAACATATCAGCTGAGGTAAAATTAAAGGAATAAGAAGACATTTTAAGGAAAATGATATAATTGAGTAAAGTATTAAGTTCTAAAAGAGGGGAGACAGTAAAACATTTAAATTCCCTGCTCGTAAAAGGATAAGAAAAACACGTTTCTGTGCCTGTTGGACCATGTTCAATTTATTTTCCCTTCTTCCAACCAGGATGAAAGCTCCATGACAGACAGGTATAGCCAAGTCCCCATTCAGACACAGGCCCTCAGCATTTGCATTCCATTCTATCTCCAGCACCTGTGGAAGAGGATAAATCCCAAAGGTGTGTGAAAGGTGGTAGCTCAAATCCATCAGAATTTCCTCAGGAGAAAGATGAGGCCATCTGCTTCCAGACATTTTAGCTCTTTTGACAACCTCCTATAGAGGGACTGTAAGTTAGAATAGACTCAGTGGACTGATTGGTTGGTTGGTGGTAGAGATGTTGAGTGTTCCCCTTTTCACCAGCACCCACATCCGGGACAGAGGCCAATGTTTGGAGGACATTGAACTTTAATCACTCTGGTCAGGTGGAGGTTCCATATCGAGAGAGGTAAGTAAAAACAAACAAACAAAAAACAGAGACGATTACCTTCCACCCACGGTCTTCCTGCTGCTAAAGCTTCTAGTAACAAAGGAGCTGTTGCTGCAAATGAGTTGCCTTGGCCAGGAATTGAACCTCTGCGCTCTCCCACATGGGAAGGAAGGTATTCTGCCACTGACCCACCATGGCCTTCGGGATAGGTTTGTAGGTGCGTGTGTTTGAGTCTCTTCTGCCTTATTGGAGTCCCATAGACCGCATAACTGCTTTGTCTGAGGCCATGGTCAGTCCGCCGTGTTGAACGTTACTCTTTTTCACTCACCTACTGCTCAAGGAAGGAACAATGAGGAAAGTGCAGAAATTTACAGGACGTTTTCCACAGTGCACATGTAAACTAATTCAAAATAAATATGCAATTAATTATTTAGGAGGTCAGTGGATCCTAGGAAAAATACAAAGTGTAACAACACCATCTAACTATAGTACAAAGGTGTCAAACAACCAAACTGAACTTGGTAAAGGAAGCAAGTGCTGACCTTAATACCTTTGGACATGAGTGGATTCTGAAAGAATCAGGACAAAATGAATGCACAGACATAGTTTTCTCTCATTCCCAACATTCTTTTCCACGTCGGTGAGTAATTCTTATACTGCTGTCCATCCACGAACACTGAAAGAGAACACTTAGGTCAAGGGATGGGGCAGGTTGGAGCCAGGATTTTCATGGGGAGAGTGGAAATTCACAAAGCAGCCAGGAGAGGAAGCTGGAACCATCAATATGGTAATTAATTGAGTTGGGGGCATCAGTGCAGCTCATGTGCAGCTCTACGGAGATACAGATGATTATACATAAAAATATTTATTGGTATTTTCACATATAAAGTGTCCTGGGTGGTGCAGTGTATCATTAAAGCGCTTGACTGCTAAGAGAGCCGAAAGGTTAGCAGTGCGAACTCACCAGTAGGACCAAAATGTGGTGCCTGTTTCTATCCTTGGAAACCTTATGAGGTGAGAGAAGCTGATGCCAAGGGCTCCAGTCGAAAACAAGTGTTTTGAAAATAGCAATGGCAACAAATGTGCAAATGTGCTTGACATTATGGATGGATGGGTTGTGATAAGAGTTGTATGAGGCCTCAATAAAATGATTTAAAAACAAACAGGAAAAGAGACCTTATGAAGTAGCTCTCTGTCTTGTATGGTCACAAAATTGACTAGGTGGCAGTGAGTTTGGCAAGGACTTGGGCAAATACGCTTCAGAGCTACAGGATATGCTTCCCTGGTAACAAGAACTGCTCACACCCAAAGCTTGGTTCATAATATCATTCTCAGTATGAAGGGCTACTGAGAAAAGGAATCAATGTCCATGCAAAAATGGCAGATTCTAGGACTGGGCTAAGGGCTATGGAGTCTAGATGATGAGTCTTAATAATCCCAGAGTGTATTCAAATATTTTATTTAAAAAGTACGCAGAGAATAAAAGCAAAACTACAATGCCAGGATATGTCAAAAGGAGATAAGAACCACATAAAAGTGCACCAAATGGCAATAGCTAGCACATTTGGGGGGGGAGGGGGAGATGGACAACAATGTTTACAATTAATTTATTAACCAAAGGATAAAAGAAACACCCATAAACAAAAATAATTGCATAGATAAATTTAAAATTCATATATGTCAGGCAGAAAAATCCCAAATACACCCTCACAAAGGAGGAGAAAATCTTCACATTCCTTATGTTTGTTAAGTGTGGGCTGTGCATACTAATTTCCTTCCAAAAATCCAGTACACAATGCAAAACAAAAATGATTAACTTTCCAGTTGAGAAAGCTGACTAACAGCTTTGGATCGCCTGAAAACATAAGGTGAGCATGCACTCACTTGTGCATATTGTATTGAAGCGAACACCTTCACATTTTTTCACCCTCTCTTTGTTTTTGCTTTGAGGTCTGATTGACATCGCTCTTTTCCCCAACCCCACAGCACTATCCCACAGAATCAAAGCCTCCTTTCAAATGGACAGTTTCTGAAAGGAATGGAATACCCAGTAAGCACAGAAAGCTTGCATGTTCTTATACAGGTAATCAGTAGTGAATTGTGTCACATGTTTGTTACCACCTGCTTGTTTTGTGTATTGGGCAATCATTCCTGTTAATACTATCTCGGTGAGGTGATCAAGGTCAACATCAACAACTGTGTCACATTGAAAATATGTACCCTTTATATGATGCAATGAAAGGAACACTGAAATTTTCTTTCCCAGCATCCATAATTGCAGTCTAATCATGAAAGGAGAAAAAGAACTCAGACAATTCCATGTCTAAAAATACTGAACAATAATCTCTAAAACTGTCAAATTTATCACGAACAAAATAGTAGAACAAAAAACAAATAAACAAAACAAAAGACTAGAAACAGTCAAGGCTAAGAGGACTTTAAGGAGGTGAAATTCTGGAACAGAAAAATGATATCAAATGAAACAAGAAAATCTGCTGGGGATATATATATATATATATATATATATATATATATATATATATATATATATAAAACAGAGGTCTACAGGGCCAGCCCCAATCAGAGTTGAACCACTCCCCTTCCCCTAGAAGTATGTGCTACAGAGAGCAACATTAAACCTACAATTTGGGGAGCAGAGCCTGTCTGCCATGCCCACACAGAAGTCAATTAAGAAGGAAAAAGAGAGAGCGAGGGACGAGGCCCCATACCGACACACTAAGCCTGAGGATGATGACCCAACTAGGAGATGCTAAGGCACAGAGAGAGGACTGGAGGGCTGACAACGGCTCAAGACCTGATGTCCCCCACCCCCACCCTGAGCATATCAAGTACAATACTGGGGACACATGGCCG
>PVJH01025264.1:0-31792 GCA_004026705.1 Nesogale talazaci
TGTGTCTGCAGAGCTCTTTACACACACAGACACATGTACACACATCTCACACGATGACATTGTTTAGTGAATCAAAAACTATTTTTCAATTAGAGGGATACATCCATATCTCAAGTCACAATTCCTCTATAAAATGTACGAGTGAAAAAATGAAAAGAAAATGTATGAGCATTCATTCTTATGGAAACTTCTGTCTTGGTACTAGTCTGAAATTTTTGAACTCTTTCATTAATCCCAGCACAGAATATCTTGAGACATTGAAAATGCAATTTTGAAGCAAGGTGACTTTCAACAGAAATATGGCTCTCTGAGAAGAATATGAGCTGTCCTAAAAGTTCTGCTTCTGCATAGTAAAACTGAAGATTTGTGTTAATTTCTGGAAAATCAATACCAGAAAATCCACATTGATTCTCTGTAATGCACATTTCTTATGTTAACATTTAGTGTCCTTGGGTTGCTTTACTTTCTGTCTATACTTTTTATGGCCATACCTTTTCTTCTGTGCCACTTTGTTAGAGGAATGCAATACAATTGTGTTCACAATACCCAACATATATTCAAAGCAGAAGATATGGCAGTTAAACAGAAAAATGTGTAATTTGGAAACTATGCTATGTAGCTAAATTATGCTATATATATTTTGTAGCAAATAAGAAATTTTGACTAATGAAAATAGCCTTTTTCTATAAAAGAATAATCATTTAAATTTATAAATTGTTGGTTGCTCCTCTACCTATATTTATGCATTACATTTCATTAGAATAATGAAGACATCATGAAGACCAGTGGCCGTAGAATGAACATGTGTTCAAAATCTAATGACTCAATTCCTGGAAGACTAGATCCTGAAATTAATCTGAAATTTATATATTTGCTTTGACCTTTAGAAGTCTGTTTTGAATGGTTTCCTATCTGTTGTAAATTTTAACTGGAGAAAAAAATATCATATATTTTCTGCCACATTATTGTTTTCTGACTAGGAAATATTATAACTGGTATGGCATGCTTTATCCTTTGGGGGGGCATCACTGCCTTCTGGTGGGAGTAGGAGGCCCAGCCTTGCTCCTGGAGAGCTGCTGTTGGATTTGAACCGCCAAGCCAGTGGGCCGCAGTCCCGCACTCAACCACTGGAACTCAGCCCCATGCTATGTTATTAGAAAAGAGAAATGAACTGTTTTCAATACAATCATCAGGAAGGAAAATGTATGTGTTTGTAATGGCTATCGATGTTATAAATAAGCATGTGAACAATAACCAGTCTAGTGGCACCATGGGTGAGCACTCGCTTTTAGTAATCACTCTGTGGGACAAAGATGTGACAGTCTGCTTTGATAAACATAACAGCCTTGGAAATCTGTGGAAACTTTCATAGAGGGTCACTGTGAGTTTTAATTGACTCAACAGAAATAAGGTAATGCCGTCTTTACACTTTCTTCTTCCAGGCTTTCAGAAATTGGAGGAGATTTTTTTAGTCTGTGAAATAGAAGTGCTTAATTTGGGGTAAAATATTTAAATATGTTAGTAATGTTAATGTGATATATAATTAAAAAAAATTTTAATGCTGGGTGCCTGGAATTAAGCTTAACCATGTAACAATTGGAAGTCTCAGTAGAGGAATGGTTACGCTTCAGGCTGCAGCCCACATGGTGTACAGTCCGAAACCACCGGCGGGCAGATGGTAGAATGAGGGCTTTCTGCTTCTGTAAACAACTAGAGTGTCAGGATCCCACAGAGGGCCACCCTGAGTCAGCATGGACTTGATGGCAGGTTTGAGTGCTTTGGCAGTCAGTACATGCATCAGACATTGTAAGGGATACACAAATGAATATGATATGACATTTTTCCTATCATGACTAAGGGGTGGTAGAGAAATAGAAAATAAGCTAAGTAGTTTAGATTAGTGATCATCAGCTATCTGGTAGAAGCAACAGATTATACCACCTGGGAGGCTACCTGGTAGACTCCGCTGTAAAATTGCCTTGAATAATAGCTTCTAGTTCTGTGTGGCACAAACATTTCAGCAGCAAACAAACAAGTGGACAGCCAGAAACTATTTAGAGGAGCCATTGGAATCCCTAAGAAGTGCAGTTACATGAATTAAAATCAACTGGATGGTACCTTGTTTGGGTATTCCATGAAATAAAATTACCTTGATGATAACTTTTTTGGTTATGCTTTTGTTCAATTTTTCTTTTTAATAATAGCTAATGCTTATTGAGCTCTGGTGGCACTGTCAGGTTAACCTTAGACTGCTACCCATAAAGTTGGCAATGCAAATCCACCAGACACTCTTCATGGAGAAGCTGAGGTTATCAACCTCAGAAATCCCATAAAGGGTAAATGTGAGTCAAAATAGACTCAAGGGCAAAGGTAATGTTTCTTTTGGCAACAAATGTCACTGAAATGCCATGGCCCAGGTAAGGTGATATGTAGGTAGTACAAGATGTTAATCCAATGTTCTTTAGATAGTATACATTTATTACATGTTCAAAATGACCCCAAGGAACATAACAATAGGTATCATAATGCTGTGCTTTGGAGCATGACCTCTGAGTTTTGACTAAAGGTTTTGAAGTGTGGTTTTGAGATGTTGCCCTACTTATATTTTCTGTTTCTCTATTTCCTTATATGTAAAATGAGAGCATTACAGAGTGCATTTGTTCCTCCAAAATATATGTTGGATTCCTATACCTATGCTTGTAGAATGCCATTTGGGAATATTTTCCTTTTATGTAAATGAAACAACTAGAAACAGAAACTGAAAAGAGAAGGACCTCTCCTGAGAGCTGATAAAAGGGAAAAATCCTCCTTTCAAGTCAGATCCCTGAATTAGAACTTCTATTCTCACTTGAAGGTGAAAGATGAGGCTTTCTATTACTAAAAAGAGTGATAATCAGAAACCTGGAGGGACAATTCTATGTGGTTTACCATGATTCAGAACTAATTTGATGGCCGTGAAGTTTTGCTTTTGCAATTTTAATACTCATGTAGAATTGCAGCCTTTGATATGGGTTGTAATTCAATGTAAAGAAAATAGAACCTGCAGAACTGGACCAACTCAATGGTATATGAAAATATTCAACTCAAGGATTTTAGTGTACTTGGATTCACCATCGGCAAACATGAAAGCAACAGTCAAGAAACAAAATGATGTCTTGGACTGATTGTATCTGTTCGAAAAGACTTCTTTAAGGTGTTAAAGAAAAAAGGATGTCAATTTGAAAGCTAAGGAGAAACTGAAAACCAGACAATTAATAAGGGAGATCTCAGAATAAGTAATGCCTTACTGTGAGCACTGGGGGAGAATTTTCATGAGTAACCATGAACTGCTAGAAGAGAAAATCCTCGCTTGAAGGAATACAGCCAGAATTCTGCTTAGCCTTAGGGATGGTGAGACTTCTTTTCATGTATTTGGACATGTTATCAGACAGACCTAATGAGCTGTGAAAGGACATCAAGAATATCATTCAGTAAAAAAGCAGAAGACTTTTTAAAGGACAATAAGATGGGAAAAAAGATGAAAGTGGATGTCAGAAGAGATTTCCACATATGATTTTGATCATAGAGGAGGAATTTTCCAGAAATGAAGTCAAATTGCTGAATATAAATTTGAAAGGCAGTTTGAGAAGTTGAAATATTATAACAAAAGATACAATTTCCTAGAATTTGAAAACCAAAAAGGAAAACCAGGTTCAACCTTTTGTAATTCAAAAGGAATCAAGAAAAAATTCAAGCATATAAGTTGCAATATAAAAAAAAATCTATGAAAAAAAAATTCTACGGGGAAAATGAGTACGAGTATCAAGGACTCAAAAAAGATGAAGAAAATACATGGAGTCACTGTGCCAAAAAGAACTAGTCAGCATCCTCAGTTTCAGGAGGTAGCAAATGAACAAGAACCAGTGGCACTGAAGGAAAAAGTTAAAGTTGCACTTTTAACCAGAAGCAAGGCTCCAAGAATGGGTGGAACACTCTTCAAAATGTTTCAGTAAGATGATCAAGCACTGGATGTACTTATTTGCTTATGCCAGGAAATGTGGAAGACAAGTACTTGGCCAACTGATTGGGAAATGTCTTTATTTGTACCCATTTAAAAGAAAGGTGACCCAACAGAAGGCTCAATTATAAAATCATATAATTGACATCACACACAAGTAAAGTTTTTTTTGACGATCATCCAATGATGGTTGTAAGGAATACATTCCCAGGGACTGACCAGTGGTCCAGGCTGAATTCATCAAAGGATGTGAATCAAGAGATATTATTGCTGGTGTCAAAAGGATCTTGGCCAAAAGTTGAGGCTATCAGAAAGATGTCTATTTGTGTTTTATTGACCTTGAAAAGTCATTTGATTATGTGGATCTTAGCAACTTTGAACAACCTTGAGAGGAATGGGAATGTTGAACACTTCATTTTGCTTATGCAGAACTTATACTCACTCAAGGAATCATTTATATTTTGTCAGACCTCATCATGGGGAAACCCTCAAGGTCAAGAGGCAGGTGAGGGAAAAGAACAAAGGAATACTGCATGGTTTAAAATCAAGAAAATTGTGTCAGGGTTTTATTCCGTCAACATGCTTATTCAGTGTATAAGTGGTTAAGTCCAGTGCAATTCATGTTTCATAGAGATCTCCTGTTGGTTTTGATTCTGTTAACTTTTGTTAAGCCCAGTATCTCTCTGATAGAGCTGTAGGTGGCTTTGAACTGCCAACTATGCAGATGGCATCTGAAACTATAACCACTAACACCGGCAGGGCTGGCCATCTAATCGTGTTACAAACGCTTTGTAGCTGTCAGAAGACTCACTCAAGGAATCATTTATATTTTGTCAGACCTCATCATGGGGAAACCCTCAAGGTCAAGAGGCAGGTGAGGGAAAAGAACAAAGGAATACTGCATGGTTTAAAATCAAGAAAATTGTGTCAGGGTTTTATTCCGTCAACATGCTTATTCAGTGTATAAGTGGTTAAGTCCAGTGCAATTCATGTCTGTGGGTAAGTTGTTAAACTGAAGGGTTTCCTAACTCATGTTGTAACTGGGCTTGCAAATCATGAAACAAGAAGACAAAAGAAGAAAAAGGCAGACCACAGGCTGTTAGAAGAAGAAATATATGAATTCAAAATCAAAAGGCAATGTGACAGTGTTGACAGGCAGTATAGTAGGCTGCTGGTGAAAGATGTAGAATCCAGACTCAAGAAAGAGTCTCAATTCCCACAGATGTTGCTTAAATCAGGGAGTTCACAGCCCCAGGAAACATCATTTCAATTGCAACAAGTCCAAGACCTGAGTAATAAACCTGCCCAAAGAACCACACTAACTGCCATCTAGTCAATGTTTCATAAAGATCTCCTGTTGGTTTTGATTCTGTTAACTTTTGTTAAACCCAGTATCTCTCTGATAGAGCTGTAGGTGGCTTTGAACTGCCAACTATGCAGATGGCATCTGAAACCATAACCACTAACACCGGCAGGGCTGGCCATCTAATCGTGTTACAAACGCTTTGTAGCTGTCAGAAGACTCACTCAAGGAATCATTTATGTTTTGTCAGACCTCATCATGGGGAAACCCTCAAGGTCAAACTATGTGCTGGTCTCACCAAGTTGGCACAAAATCTGTCATCTAATTATAGCAAAGACTTTGTTTGCTGCTATAATCCTTGATCCTGGAGTAATAACACTTCTTCAGGTTATTTCTCAGGATTTCAGATGATATCCATTAATATATTTGAATAATTTGAATGCATTCAAATTTGAATAAATTCATTAGTATATTTTTATAATTCAATAAAGTATTATTCATGTAGGTATTTGGAATGTCTGGATTATTTTCATGTATATCTATGCTGCTATTAATAATATGTAAGGATTATTTTCATGATTTGTACTATTTTGTTGTTGCTAAAGTTAGGTTGAATGCAATTTCCCCAATTACATAATTTGATTGTAAATTTTTATGTAATGCTTATGGGAAAACTATTATGTAAAATTAAATTTTAGCTGACAGTTTTCCAGACTCTACTATTCATGATAAAATATTTAAATTGATTGATTTGAGTTTTCAAAATATAGATGTCAAACTAGTGCTGAACATAGTGGTTAAATGTTCACGAACTCTCCTGAAAGAACTCTATCCTTCCCTTTAGTATTAATATACTTTTAAACTTCATACCTTATGTGATATCTTTGTTGCTAGATGCACATTATATTAAGATTTTCTGGATGATTACACGCTCGTTTTCACATCATTGTATCTATTGCCACCCAACCTTGTAAATATGGAAACACACCCAGAGAAAAGAGCACAAAGAACTCATTCTAACTGTATCCAATTGAAATTATGTGATGAAAGTTTCCCATTAAAAAATCCATTAATGGGGCTGAGCCCTGGTGGCGTAGTGGTTGTGCATGGGACTGCGGCCCACTGGGTTGGAGGTTCAAATCCAGCAGCAAGGCTGGGCCTCCTACTACCACCACCAGGGGGCAGTGATGCCCCAAAAAGAAAACAAAAAAAACTCCATTAATATACTTTGTAGGAAGGTAGGGGATATTCAGAGTAAATGGGGAGGTTAGGTACTGAATACATGCTCCAAGCTCAAAACTAAATTCACTGGCACAGAGTTGATGCCAACTCCTAGTGACTACACGAGACGGGGAGTTTCTGAGCTTGTGATTCTTGATGGGGCACCTGTGGCTTTCAAACTGCTGTCCTTTGGGGCAGCAACCCAGCATATAACCACTCTGTCAGTCCCCAGCAGTTCCTGTTATGCAAACAGCTACGTGGATTGTCAGATTGAGGGACTTAGTTTCCTCTTTTTTCCTTAGGCTCCAATCTCACACTAAGCAGTGTTCACAGACTTTGCAGTTGCCAGATGGGCCACATTTATGTACTTAGTAAAGTTTTCTTTCTAAGAACTTCGAATGAGAAATCATGCTTAAATGAAATTATGTTTAAGTAAGTGCAGTGGTAAGAAAAGGCCTGTTGAGATGTACCATGAAATTGAATGCTTAAAAATGATCCCTGGGTGACTTGGTAATGATGATAATTTTGAAAACCAAGGGTAGAATCTCTTCTTTTACCAAACAAATGATATTCACATAAACATTGGATATGAGAAAGAGGGTGTATTGAGTGCAATCGTCTACATTTCTTCATAAAGCCTTTAGCTATGGGCAGGGATCTTCCTTTGAGAATAAACTGTACCTGACTTAGGCCATGGTCTTTTCAATTGTTTCAAATGCATGTGAAATTTATACAGTGGATAATGAAGACTAAAGAATTGATGCATGTGAATTGTGGTGCTGGGGAAGAGTACTGAAAGTAACGCTGACTGCTGAAAGGACAAACTGCTCTGTCTTGGAATAAATGCAGCCAGAGTTCTCCTTAGAGGCAAGGATGATGAAACGTCGCCTTACATACTTCTAGCATCATTCTTGCACTGTCTTACTTTGCTCAATCAGGAGAGAACAATTCCTGGAGGACCTCATGGATTTGATAAAGGGAAGGAATCCCACAAGGAAATAGGTTGACAGAGTGGCTGCCAACAATAGGCTATAGCATAGAAATGATTGTGAAGATGGCTCTGGACTGGGCAGTGTTTTGTTCTGTTATGCATATGGTTGTCAAGGATGGGAACCCACTCCATATCACATAACAGCAGAAACCCTCTCTGGAGAATATGACCATTGCTCACAAAAGTAGAAGGTAAGAGAAAGAGAAGAAGACCATCAGTGAAATGGATGGGCACCTTGGCTACAGTAATGTGTGGGTGGGAGAGGATTGGGGGTTGCTATTAGTTAGAACTGACTTCCCTTGGCACCTAACAATAATAACCTATCTTTATGGGGTCAACAGCTTATTTCTTTTTTAAAGGAATATCAATTTTATTTGACCTTTATTAAACAGATGCCAGTCTAAGGAGGGCAGCTTCCATTGCTCTTAGTTATTTCTTTTGAGAGTTTAAAAGTATGGACATTGAACTACAGGGTCTAGTGATAATCTGCTGATAATCATATTTAGAAGATATATTAAATATTTTCTCAGTGGTTTTATAAATAAGATTATTTTAAAAATCTGGAGTTTTCATGAATGAAGATACCTTATACACAAATAGCCAGATGATAGAGGAAAAATTGCTTAATTCAATGTATACATCTAAACTCAGAACTTTAAAGGAAACTGTGGACAGCAAGGCTCATCAACAAGATAATTCAAAGGAAATTAAATGAAATAGAATTTTTTGTCTTACTGGTGTTTAACTTGAACTTACCAACCTAGCATAACACATGAAATGGAGTGACTTTTTATGGTCCAAAGAAGGTTGTAGATGCTAGAGTTATATGTGCTACCAACTATCATTTATCACTGCTTGACACATCAGGTCTGTTTGGCTTTAGTGCAGGTGATTTTCAATAGTAAAATAATCAGTTAAGAAAATTACTGCCATTTGAAAATGAATTTTTTATTCAAAATCACAGTTGGGCTGTAGCAGTATAAAGCAACCCACCCCTGTATATGAAATCTCCATGAAAGACTTTCATAGAGGAAGTAGGATGATTATTACATTATTACCAACTTTTTCTAATCAACTACAAAGTGTATCTCATCATTTTCATAAATTATAGCCAAGAGAATTAAACTACCATAAAACATGTTAATTTCAATATGTGAAATTCATAGTAGCATTCAGTGCCTTTGGTTTCAAAGTAAAAAAGGTTTCAACAGCTGGATTTCAAAGACCATGCAAATTCCCACTGAATGTGCCACTGCAGTGTGAATGAAAGACTTATTGCCCCTAGCCTGTTCATTTGGCACCCTTTCCCAGCTGCACACATGCTTTCCAAAGCCATTCATCTCCGATTGAATTTCCTGCAAACACACAGACACTTCTGCCCCATTGCACCCCCCCTACCTAATGCTTTATTCATTTGCTGTGATTTATTTATACTGTGCCTATTTCTCCTAGCTCTCTGATGTGAACTTAAAACAAATTCAATATCTAGCACAAATCCAGGAGCCAAAACAGGTTTTAATGAAAGTGAATACTCATAAGCACGAAAAGATGAGTCATATTTTGTACTCGTGAGATGTGATCAGCAGGGTCATTGAGGATTTCAAGAGTCCCCATGGTGTTCCACAGGCAAAGGTCCTCTTGCCTCTGAAAACTTTTGAATGACACAACTGGTTTGGCAGTCACTTCCGAGGTGGAACGTATGAGAGCCATGTTGACAGTTCAGAGACAGATGCTTGATGGTGATTGTCAGACCTTGAGGCTGTCTGTCTTTGAGACGAACTGAAAGTCACTGCCAAGTTGCAGCTCAAAGGTTTCTGGTTAGTTCTAAGGGGAAATGATAGTGAAAGGCTAATGATATTATACCCTTTGTATAGAAATGCAAAGAGTGAATTGTGGGACTTCTGATTTAGAAACCTTTTGAAGAAGTTGAGTACCCTTGGGTTAGAGTGATCTGACTCTATGTCCTAGAAGCAGAAGTATTATTTGCGGTGAAAATGATGTAGCTGGATAACTTCAATTTAATTTTAAAATGATGAAGAGCATTGCCTGGGTTTATTTTCAGCATATGAAAACAGCTTAGAATTGTTAGGTAGTTTTGATCATTTTTTGTCAGATGTGGTTTAATCTAGAACCTAGAGGTCATTATAGGTCTTCAGGTTTTAATATATAAATTAAAGAGGTATACAATTATCAGAAGAGTAAATGTCAGAAAGTTAATATGAAGAGATATCATTCTGAAGTGACAACTAGCTGATTCTATTTTTTTTCTTTCATAATTCATTAATACTCTTCTCCCCTTTGTTTTCTCCATTAGTCTGTTACTCAATTGACTTTTTTTTGGCTTTCTTCTTTCATATAATCTTTTTTCCACCTTTAAAAGCCAACATCAAAGAAATCTATGATTGCTTTTAGAGAATTAAAGCCAAGCAAGTAAAAATGCTAGTCTTTCTCTATGGTCACCTTCAAAAATTAGTTAAACCTGATGTCAAGTCATCTGCCTTCATTGTAAACCTCCTTTTGGAAAGCTGGGCTGATGGTGATTAAGTTTCTGTTTTGTCCAGCTCTCCCATGTGAGCCCTTTATCCACTTTATCCCTTGGTTCCATGGCACTGACCCTTAAGGGAAACAGAGAGTAGGTGGTTCCATGTAGGGGCTAACCTAGGAGATAGACTGATCTTTTTAAGACAAGTAAGATAGGAGTAAGCTGCTTGCTCTGTAAAACTCCCTTCAGGTTCAAACTTGGAATTTTCCAGCTTTGGTCATATATATTATGCCCTTAAGCTGCAGGTACATTTCTCCATCCACATCCAGAGGATTATCTTTCCTCTAAGAAATGGCAGCTTCTGGAGCTTACACCGCAGGTTAATTGTGGGGATCTCAATTGATTTGGAAGCCCCAACCTGATGATTCACAGTACCCTTCAAACTTTGTAACTTTGAGGGATTTATTTATCTGACATCCCCAATAGCATCTTTGTAACTGAACCAAACGCATGCATCCTACCACCCTACTCTCTACCCCCCTCCTCGAGATGGCATCGGGCTCATATTCAGGAACCCTTTGGATATCTGGCTGGTGACAATCGCTCCTTCTATTGCCTTCCACATTGTCTACTTGGGTCCCACTGTTATTTCAAAGCATCCATGCTGTCCTGGAAATTGATGTTATGTTTGACATACACTGGGCTTACAGAGGTGATACACTCATATTCCCAGTCCTTGAAATGCACATGGGGATAGAAGCTAACATCATTCAACAGTTCATGAAGGAAAAGTGTGAGGTGTGGCCTTCCAGTCAGAGTGACGTATGCATGAATCACCCATGGACCTCATCAGTAACGTGGGACGTGATTTATCAATGATGGCATCATTGTCTTCAATCACATCAAAGTAGCCATCATTGTTGGTATATGTCACTCCAGTCCATCACCAAGGTACCCCTGGAAGGTGCCCAGTGTTGGAAGTTGGTTCCCTACTTTTGTGCTTCCTTTCATGGTGCAGACAAGGTTGAAAAGGGGGTCTATGAGTCTTTGAGGATATTTGAGTCAGTAGCCAATGAAAATCCATTGTCGGACATCTCTTCCAGAACCTTCTACATCACAGCAGCATTGTCTTTGTCACTGGCTCTGAACAGATTGAAAAATATTCCTGAAATGTGTCCGTACCTTCCTCAGGATCATAGCTACCAAGGTGATTTTGTAAGCACTTAGGAGATACTGGTGAGGAATTGGGATACCTGTAGGCACGCTCTCAGCCTCAGTAGCGTTCTCTTACACCTCAATCAATCACAGACAAAATGGCAGACCACATTTTCCAGTGGTTCTTCAGGACATTATCCGCAGAAAAGGTGATCAAGAAAAGAGTATAGATCCTGGTGGAGGATTTCACTTCTCAAGGAAAGCCCATGTCAATGTGAAAGCCTTGGGACTGTTGCAAAATTTCAACTCAGTTTCGCTCTTCACATCTGCAACAGCCTAGATGACTCTTAAAAGCTTACATTAGAGCTGCTGCAACCCCCCCCTCTCCACAACCTCCCATCAACTTGTTCACTCTCCAAGGGAGAGGGGTCCCTTCCTCCAAAGTTACCAGGAATATCATTGTTTCTCCTCTCTGTCTTTTGTCTATATATCTGACTGCAATTGCCTCTGAAAATGATTTTCTCTTGAGCTGCACATCTCGTGTTAGTAAGTCTTCTTGACAATTTCTCACCTAGAACCATTAGAAGAGAGATTGCTGTATAGGTAGCCCTTGCCCTAGATCTTCAAAATTATAAAGCCAGGTCAGTGGCCTTCCAATTTATTCCAACTCATGGTGACACCAATGCATTAATGTTATAAAATGTGCACCAAGGGAGTTTCGAGGAAGTAGATTTTCAGGTCTTTCATTGAAGGCACCGCTAGGTGGACTTGAAACACCAGCCTTCTCCTTAGTAGCGAAGTGTGCTCATCATTTGCAAACTCTGGAAAAGTCAGTAAAAATCATAATAATAGACAATGGACTCTCCATCACAGTTTTTGAAGGTAACTTCAGGAAAGTACAGAAAATTGAACTGTCTCTGCTATAAAAATCTGAAATATCCTGGTGAAATAGTTTTTGGAGGGAGGAAACTAAACAGTCAATTTATATTGATAGGATTATTAAAATTTTAAAATTAGCAAAAAACAAAACAAAACAAATTTTAAAATTAGCTCTTACCTTTCAGTAGATGAAATATAGACCTTTAGAAACATAATTCCTCATCCTTGGAAAATTGCAAGGTATATATTTTAATGTAATATAAATATCCCATATACAGTTTATATCTTAATGTGATATATATGTTTTTAAAATGTATCTAAAAATTGGTTGCTTAAAATGGCTTACATGCGGTTTCTGTGATTAACATATTTTGAGGTGCTTCCTAGCTCTTGAAATAGCTATTTTACGAAAGTATAGTAATAACAGTACCCAAGCTACAATATTTATTTTATTATTGAATTATAATTTACTTGACCAGAGGAAAACATTCAACCCATGGCATGCCGATGAGATCCTTTTCAGTTTTGACATGAGTTTGTGCCTTTTCTTTAACAAACCAGAGCTCACTCTGGGAACTCTAGGTGAGCCAAATTCTGCATGCCTTGGAGACTGAAGAATGGATGCTTTTGAATCATAGGACTGGAAAAAAATAATTAAAACACGCTGGACAGACAGAAGGACAAAGAATGCGCTGTTGGGAGAATGTTCCTTGGAGGCAAGGATGGTAAGGCTTGCCTTACCTCTTTTGGGCCTATGGTCAGGAGAGACCAGTTCCTGGAGAAGAACAGCATGCAGGGTAAAGGAGCGGGGCAGCAGGTACATGAGGAAGCCCCTCTGTGAGATGAGTTGGCTCCCTGGCTGAGGTAATGGATTCAAGCGTACCAATTGCAGTCCTTTCTCCAGTGTCTGCATGTACTCTTGAATGGAGTTGAGGGTGCTGAGGCAGCTAGCAGTGTATTATTCTGTTGTGCATAGCTTCCCTAGGGGCCCAACCCGAGTAGGCAAACACTTAACCACAACCACGTGTGGCCCGAGAAGGAAAAGGAGGCAACAGGTCCATATTAAGTAGACTGAGAGGTACAAGGAAAGTGTTATCATTTTCCAGTTCCTTGTAGTACTGTTTGGAGACTTGGAATTGTTCCTGTTGGATTTGTGAAACTTTTTTTCTGTGTGTCCGCACTGTTCATCTATATTTTCAGGTGACCTAAACGCTTTGTGAGTGTGCGCGTGTTCATTAGTATGTCTTGAATTGTTTCCATTACTTCCACCTGGAAACCTAACAAAGGATGCTCGTTAGAAGGTACAATTTCAATTCAGAGTATCTCGATTTCATTTCAGTGTATACACTTAATTGAACCCTTTTATCTTCTCTTTCTTCCTATGGCCCTGTGATTTTCGAACTGTGAACTGGCCTTCCTTCCCCATCTTGCAGATCCCTATCTGACAAGGCGAGAGAAGAGATAAAATCTGAAATGCAAACCACGGTGTTGGGACTTGCTAAATGCACCAGTAAATGAGAGGCAATTAAATTTAATGGCAAAAATGGGGTTGTAATATGACTTCCAGGTAGTCTGTTTCTAAGCCGGTGGGACAAATGAAGCACAATATTATCTCTAAGCAATATAATCATAGCCATTCTCCAGAGAGAATTCACTGAGTTTCACATAAAATGACAGATTGCCGACTTCTCTTCAGCAAGGTAATTGGCCACACTGGTAAGTATATTATTGCTAATATAAAATATTGTAATAGGTAAAGATCCCGAGCTAGCAAGAGCAGATCTAGAAGTTGAGTTAAAATTGGGCAGGGAAACATTTATTGCAACTGGCTTTCATATAAGAAACACACACAAACACACACATTCACACAGAGAAAAACTGTTCTTTTTTGGAAATAGGCTTTATTAAAACAAACAAACATATTAGTCATGATAACTGCTTCATTAGTTTCATAAAATATAATAACAATAGTCACGTTATGTATCTTTTAGCATTGCTTTTGTATCATTGTACAAAAAGCTAATTTTATTCACTTTAGCCAAGAAACAAAATGTGACCACAAAAAGCATTCAACGGGAAACATTTATGTTCTAAATAATTCAGGCAGCAGAAAAAATTAGATTGCTTAGTTTCCTTTAAATAATTTAGAAGTGACAGTTAAGGACACAGAAGAGCCCTCCCATAAACTAAGAAGTAAATGTATTACATATAATTTTGATATTTAGATCTTAAAGATCTTTCATTTTTGTATTCCAGCATAATGAAGTTGAATTGAATTGTTTCTCAAAACAATAGTCTATGATAAGTTTTTTTTTTATGAGTTGATTCTGATTCACATTGACACTCTTCTGTGCAGAGTAGAAATGCTCTTCAATTCTTTCGAGACTCTTAGCAGATCATTCGACTTATCAACAGAGGCTTGGGGTGTGCTCAAACAAACCATCTTTTGGAGAGTAACAGTAATCAATGTCTTCCACCACACAAACACTCCTGGGTTATGAGTTGTTTTTGTTAGGTGGTCTTGAATTGTTTCCAACTAAATAGGCCCATGTGCAACATGACACAAAACGTCTTAATCCTGCACCGTTCTCACAATCATTACTATGTTTGAGACCAAATGTTATAGCTACTGAATCAATCCATTTTGTGAACATCTGTCTCTTTTTGACTGATCGTCTACTTTCTTAAGCAGGATGTCCTCCTCTGCGGAGTGCTACAGTCTGATATGTCCAAAATACGTGAAAGAAAGATGTAACCTCCTCATCTTTAAGAAGAATGTTGACTACACCTCTTCCAAAATATATATTCTGGCAGCCAATGGTATATTTATTCTATATTGTTCACCAACAGCGTAGTTAAGAGATATCAATTATTCTTCAGCTTTCCTAATTCATTGTCCAGTTTTATATGCGTACGAGGC
The DNA here is from genome assembly GCA_004026705.1 of Nesogale talazaci. NCBI lineage: Eukaryota > Metazoa > Chordata > Mammalia > Afrosoricida > Tenrecidae > Nesogale > Nesogale talazaci. The sequence continues at coordinate 14,949 of PVJH01025264.1, forward strand.
AATTGAACTTATCATTATTTGGGTCACACATACTTTAGTCATTACAGTAATATATTTTCTTTTAAATCTTTAAAAAAATGTCTTTAGCAGTAGATTTTCAGAACACAATAACTGTTGCTTCCATAGACAGTAGCTGTTGATACAAGTAAACTTAAATTATTGACAACTTCAGACTTTTCTTCATTAATCTTGATGATCACTATAGTTCCAAATAGTGAGGATTTTTGTTTTATTAATGTTGAAAAGTAATCAACTCTGGAGGCTATTGTCTTCTATCTTCATCATTAAGTCCTCCTTGCTTTCAGCAAGCAAAGTGGTTGCATCTGCATCTGTCAGACTGATATTTAGTTTTCTCCCAATCCTGATATTGCCTTCTTCTTCATATAGCTTCATTTCTCAGGTGTTTTGCTCAGCATACAGATTTAATAAATATGGTGAAAAGAAGTAAAACTGAAACAAGTTTTCTTGAGTTTAAATGGTAGTTTACCCCTTTCTGGTTAAATCATTTTCTTGGGTGAGCAATTATCTATTAGCGTGTTATAAAGCAAAGACATCATTTTGCTTACTATTGTGCAACTGACCCAAGCCATTATATTGTCTGTCAATTCATATGTATACAGAAACTGAATAGTGTAAAAAGAAAACTGAAGAATTGATGTCCTTAAAATATAATATTGAAGAAGAATATTAAATATAACAAACTATTCCAAAATGATAAAATAATTTTGCCCTGGGGATTTTCCTTAGAAGCAAATACATTGAGAAATACCCTTACGTAGTTTGGACATGTTAAGAATAAGACAAAACCCTTGAGAAGAACTGCATGGATAGATAGTAAGGCAGAGTGTTAGCGGCAAAAAGTAAGATACTTAATGAGAGAGACACAGTGTGTGCAGCTGTGGGGTCCAGTATGGCATTGAGTGTGAGGCTGGCACAATATGAGAGAGTATTTTGTATATTATTCACAGGGTTGCTATGGCTTGGAGCTAACTGATGACAGCTAACAATACAAAGGAATGTATGTGCATATAGAGATAGATAGAGAGATAAAAGGATTATCACTCATACTGACTGATGTAAGAACTTTAGAGCTTTACAATTAGAGCTTCAGAGCTAGAAGAGATCATGGAAACTAAGCATCTAAACAAGAATGTCATGAACTTATTTCATTAGGGAATTTGAGTTTATTTACCAAAACCAGAAAAAATATATTGTCTTAAATTTCTTTCTCCATAAAATATCTCTTTACCTTTTCACAAATATCCGTGAGAATCTTATGATATTGATGTTGGGTTCTGTCAAGTCAGTTCCAACTCATAGTGACAATGATCCCAAAAGAAGGAAGCACTGCTCAGTCCTGCACTGTCAGCACATGTCTTCATGTCTGAACCTGCTGTTGGAGCTACTGTGTCATCTCATCCAGCTCATCAAGAGGTTCACTGCCCTTATACTTTACTGAGTATAATGTATATTTCCAGGGACAGAATTGTCCTCATTAGAAGTCTAAAGTACTTGTGAAAATGTCTTACTGTGTCCAATTATAAAGAGCATCCCAGCTATACATTTTTTCCAAGATAGAGTTGTGTTTTTAAAATTTTTAGCAGTCCCTGGTACTTTCAATACACTTCACCAACACCATTGTTCAAATGCATACATTTTTCTTTGGTCTTCCTTATTGAATGCCTAACTTCCATATGTACATAAGGCTATTGAAACCACTATGGATGGATCTTGTCAGGCACATTTTACTCCTCAAAGTGACATCCTTGCTCTTCAACACTTTGAAGGGATCATATACAGAAGATTTACCTAAGGCAATGTTGTTGTTATTATAGTTGTGTGCTGTGCCATTTAGTTGGTTCCAACCCATACGACAAAACAGTGCTTTGTCCTGTGTCATTCTCACAACCTCCCAATGTAACAGATTGCTTGATTTTGGGACTGCTGCTTCCATAGCATTGATGGTGGAGACAAATAAGATGCAACATAACAACTTCAGTCTTTTCTCTGATTATCATGATGGAACACGGAGCTTTAATCCATATTTTTAGGGCCTCCAAGATGATTTGTTATTTCTGCTGCTTAAAATCATTTCAATCAAGAAAATGCCAATGCTTATTAAACATAAAGAACAGGGTGGAACTATTCCACACAGTTTCCAAGGCTTCATTCTTTCTGGAAACAGATTCCCATGTGTTTCGCCAGAGGGCGGCTGAGTGCTTATCTATCTAGGACTCATTTTCTGTTGTACTGGTAATAATCACAAAGCAAAAACTCAAACTAATCCATGATTAAAATCTAACTCATGGCAGCTCTAAATGCTCTATAAAGTTTTTAATGACTTAAATCTTACAGAGTATATTTCCATGCATTTCTTGTGCAGTGCCACTGCAAATCCACTGGGTGGATTTGAGTCAGAAACTTTATACTTTTTAAGATTTAGCTGTGTGGTAGATATACATTAGAAACTCTGTTTATCATTGACTTCTGATATAATTTATCGAATATTACAATGGTAAGAACAATACAATAAAAACAAGCAAAACTGAGCAGTAGAGAGATGAGGGCATTTGTCCGGAGTGAAATCATTGGACAGTAGTATAATTGGGATTCAAATTCAGACATGTTTTTGAATCTCTTCTATGTAAGAAGACATTTCTATATTTGGGAGAGAAGTTCGCATTTCAGTTAATCTTAATCAAATTGGTTTAATTTTAGGGCATTTCTTGATACCTACACTCAAAATGTCTTCAGATAGTTTGACTTCAACTGTAGCTTGAATAAATCTCAACTTCATACTAAAACTGTGTCTTGGGCTACTTTTTGTCATCAACCTTCACTGAATTGCTCTGTATTGATTTGATTCACCACGTTCACTCAAAAATTGGTTGTAGTAAGTACAACCTAGATCCAACAGGTATAAAACCATGGGTAATAGATAGAATATTTCTCTCACAATGCCTAGCAAACATTTTGTTGCATTTCAATGGCAATGAATATGTTCCACCACTTTTCTGTCAGTTTGTTGTATTGTGATGGTTTGTGTATTACTGTGATACTAGAAGGTAGGTCACCAATATTTCAAATGACAGCAGGGTTATCCACCATCAACACGTTTCAGCACAGCTTCTAGACTAAGAACAGATAATGAAGTAGAAATAGACTACTACTTACGAGGAATTAGCCAATGAAAACTCATTGAACCTCCATTCCTGGTTTTTTACTTTAAGGCATCTTTGTGTTCCCCCAACTTCAAAGAACTTTTAAAGGACTAGTGATATGAGTTCCTAGGGAATGCTAAATTGGCTGTTTTTAAGTGGTATAACTAGATATGTGCAGAATTGTCAGGAAAAGTCCATAAAGATGGAAACAGTGCCTTCAGAAAGGAACAGATATGACTAAGGACAGTGGGCAGACCAAATCCAGGGCTACATATGGCCAACTAAAAAGGGATAGGAGGATACAGCGATGTATAGAAGGGGAACAGGGCACTAACCCACCCAAGGGGAGCATATTGTTTATGTCTCCATAGGGAAAGAGGAACCAGACTTCAACCCGGTGTTCCAGGATGTGAATGCATTGTGAGAGCATGGAGTGAGGAACTTGTGGAGGGATCTGAGGACCCAGCCCTATTCCCAAATACATGGAGAGCTGCCTCTCCCACAAGAGAACTTTAACTTAGTGGACATCACTGAAGCTACAGGTCAGGGAGAGGAACAAGTCAGACTAGGGCACACAAGAGCATAAGAAGAGGGAGGAAGAGAGATTGCACCAATTCCTCGCCCACCAAGCCTAGAGGACAATATCCCCATTCAGAAGAGCGACTGCTCAGAGAGGACCATATTGCTGGCTCCACTAGGAGACATAACATCTCTTGCTGACATGTGGCCCTATGGGGGCAACATTGGAGACACAATGTCGAGATTTCACCCAGGCTGACCCCACCAAACAGAGGCAAAACAATAAGGGCATGCAGCAGAGGAGCGGGGGACACAGAGCAAGGAGGGCCCAAGGGAGTGCCAACAATAGTCTTTGAGGTCAGGACATGGTATCCCATCAGACTTGATCAGAGCATACTCCTAGAAGTCAACAAACAGAAGTTGAACTGTTTATAGGTTTTGCTTTATTGTTTTTTTTTCTTTATTAGTATATTTTACTGGACATTGTTATTTTATTGTGATAGTTTTGTTTTTCTCTGTCTCTTGGTCTTGCTAATAGTTCTATGCATAGTATTATATCTGCAAGTCTATCTAGATAAGATAGGTGGAATGCACAATATGAAGGAGAAAACAATGGAACCAATGGTTCCGGGATGGGGGTAGGTATGGTAGAGGGGGAGGAAGTGGAAAGGAGATGATGTTGCCCAAACCAGGGACAAGGGAACAACAAGTGATCCAAAATCAGGGACAAGTGGGTATGAGAGGTCTGGTAAGGATTGAACAAGATTACTGTAACAGAGAGAAATTACTGAAACCCAAATGAAGACTGAGCATAATGGTGTGAAGAGGAAAGTAAAAAGACATAGGGAAAGAAGTAAGAAGCAAAGGTCATTTATATAGGTCTGAATATAGTTATGTATGTAGGTAAAATATTTATATATTATGATGAGGAATAGAGCTATGTGTATATGTTTATATGCCTCATATTAAGGCAGCAGATGGACATTGGACCCCCACTCAAGTACTTCCTCAATGCAAGAACATCCTGTTCTATAGAATTGGCATTCCATGATGCTCACCTTCCTGACATGTTGGCTGAAGACGAAGCGGATGCATAAGCAAAAGTAGTGAAGAAAGATGATGGTGTCCAGCTATCAAAAGATATAGTGTCTGGTATCTTAAAGACTTGAAGGTAGACGAGCAACTCTGTAGCTCAGAAGCAACAGAACCCACATGGAGGAAGCACACCAGCCTGTGTGACCACAAGGCATCAAAAGGATCAGGTATCAAATAACTAAAAATTGTATCATTGTAAATGAGTGGGAGAGAAGACTGAGGCCAAAAGCCAATCTTTAGGTAGTGAGACATCCCATTCCAGAAGAGTCATGGGGAGGATAAGAACAAGTCAGAGTGCAGGGTAGCCTTGATGATACATATAACTTTCCCCTAGTTTTTCAATGCTTCCTATCTCCCACTGTCACCATCCCAATGCAATTTTGCAAGTCTGACTAGGCCAGAGGATGTACACTGTACAGATGGGGGCTGAAAACAGGGAATCCAGGATGGATGATCCCTTTGCGATCAGTGGTGGGACCGGGAGGGTGGAAGGAGGGTGGGGTAGAAAGGGGAAACCAATTATAAAGATCTACATATAACCTCTTCCCTGGGGTACTGACAATAGGGAAGTAGATAATGGGAGACATCGGACAGTGTAAGATATGCAAAATGATAATAATTTATAAATTATAGGGGGGTTCATGAGGAAGGGGAGAGCAAGGAGGGGCCAAAGGAGTGAGGAGCTGATACAAAGGGCTTAAGCAGAAAGCAAATATTTTGAGAATGATAAGAGCAACAAAGATAAAAGTGTGCTGGACATGCAATGGATGCATGGAGGGATTGTGATGGGAGTGCTCGCTCCAGCAGCAGCAAAGAACTGAGCTGTGTTCCTTCTTTCATCCATACTCACATTCGGGAATGCATGACTGGTTGCATTTACTCAGAATTTTTAAAATTTTGATAAGTAACATTCTTGGAACAACATTGTCTAAAAAAAAAACAGGAATTGCAAAAATATAATCTACAAAGCAAAGAATAGGGGCCAAAACAAACTACAGGCTAGACATTATTTATTAAATAGCATTTGCAACTCCTTGATATCAAAGCACCCCTTTGCAGATTATTTTGACTTCAAATGTGTAACCTTGAAGTTTTGATTTGTATCCAAGTTCTTTCAGCTACAGTGGTATAAGCCACCAATAAAATACTTTTTTTGAAAAAAGAAACAATTGTTTCAAATTATATATTTTTCATACTGTTTCTTTGATTTTGAAGCAATCGTGTTTTGTTCCTCACATGATTAAAGAATTTATTACAGATGTTAAAAAGTTGTAATGCCATTGAGAAACGCTCAGGGTAGTTTTTCACCTGGACATGTTACAAAGTTCCAGATCTGCTAATAAATGTCCAAAGGTGACCCCCAAGCGAAATGAGCCCAGCTCAAGCTCAGGGGGTAAGCTAACCTCGCTTTCAGAATTAAGTGTCCAGAGGCACCCCACTTTTCAACTTTCTCCTTGACTTGGAAGTCCATGACTCAGTTCCATGCTCTGATTCTTTGCTATGCTGCTGCACCTCTGATGGATCCAGCTGTTTTCTGGATCCAGGAGAATCCTTGCACAGGGATCTTGGCACATCCAGAAGATGCACTCCACTCTTTTAATGTTTCTTAACGGCTGATTTTAGACAAACAATATGCCACTCTGGGGAATTCTGTTTGCCACCAATCCATGTGAATCTTATCAATATCTTCCCTTAGCTTTCCAGATCCATACATGAAAAGATATTTGGTGAGAGTTAAGAGACTTTGGTTGGAAAAGCCATGTTAAATAATTCACTGCCCTTGCAATCCAAGTTAGGAAGTGCTTCAAGTACTGTTTTCCAGGGCTGCATATGTTCCATGGTGCTTATGTGTTCATGTTTCTTTATCCATTCTTCTACTGATGGATATTTGGACTGCTTCCAGATACTTTCTATTGTGAATTGTTCTACAATAGTGTTCTATTTACCTTTGAGGAGACAACAAGTTTACTGAAAGAGGATAAGAGTTTGGCAAACCCTAGAAAGAATTCTTTGGAGAAATTATTTAAGAAAAAAACGAATTCCTCCTTCATAAGCTTTGTTAGGTGGGAGTAAATGATATGTGTCAGTTTTTACTCTGAATCCATCCCTCTTGAGTTGATGTGGAGATAGTCACTGTGACCCTAGAAACAGGAGCAGAACTCCCTCACAGAATTATCAAGGCTGCAATCTCTATGAAAGCTGAATGTTATATCCTGTTCCCACAGAGCAACTGATACATTCAAACTGTGATCTTTCAAGTAGCGGCTGAATGCTTAACCACCTTGCCACTAAAGGTTCCTTTTCTGAAGGATAGAGTGCTTCTCTGCATATTCTGGCATGGAATCTCTTTTCTAATTACAAACGGGTCAACAGATGAACAAAGAAATGCATGATGTTCAGCTTCCAATATGATTAAAAAACTAAAATATAAGCAGTCATTTCAAAATTACTGTGGAGGAATATTCTATGATATGTAAATTACACAAAGATAAACTTTCATTAGTTATACTGTGTTTGAGGAAGAGTTGGCATTATCTGTGACTGTAGATCTCTGAACTGCCTCTCTAGATTCCTGTCCTCAACAACAATAGCACATATTGGAACCAGATTACATCCTGCATATGAGAGAAGCAATTTATCAGATGAATTTTATTCTCAGCAGTGCCTAACCCAGTTATCAGCACTAGAAGAGGCTTAATAAATATTTGTTGAGGTGGATCCATAATTACCTCGTATTAAAGTTATTATCGTACTATACTTTGATGGATTGTTTACTTTTAATTATTTGCTTACTAATTATTTATCTCACTGAGGGTAAGTGCATGCCTTTTCAACACTGAATTTATAAGGTGGACTTCTGCAAATATATTTTTCACTAAAGAATTAAAGTTGAATTAATTGTGATGACCTTGAAAAGTACTGTGTGGGAAATATACCTTGTGTGAGAGATTAAGTAAATGAAATCAGAAATCTATGATGGATGGATTTCTCCAGAGACCAGAAAAAAATCAAAGGAGACTGTAATTTAGGTATTTGGATTTCTATTACAATGACTTATGAACCATATACATATAACTATTTTGCCTGTTATATAAAACCAGAAACACTTAATCCTTCAATGATAGATATTAATAAACGATAAATCATATGACTTCACTACTGATTGCAATGAAAATATTATAGTTGAAGAGGATATGTTCCCATTTCTCTCCTGATAATAGCTCCCAATAACATAGTAAAGATTTGAGATATTTCAGTACAAAGATAATTTCTGGCTTCTTATTAAAAATTCTTATTGTTGTTTTTTGCTTGAGATGGCTGCAAATGCTTTTGCATATTCTGGCCCCTTGGTATCTTTCTAGTAGGACATATCCTTCCTAATTTCCTGAGTAAAATTGTACATAGTTAACCTTCATCTGTAAATGGCTTGTTTAGATCTTTAACAATATGGAGCTAATGCCACATCAATAATATTTTGTTTGTTGGTGTATTGGTTCTTTACTGAAATCACTATGGTAACATTTTCATGTACTTGGTTAGATATATGGGGACAGATCAGAGAAATACAAATTTGGAATCTACAAAATGCTTAATATGTAGACATCAGAGCATTATAGATTATATTATTCTTATTTTTAGCATATCGATCATTGTTGAGGCCCTCACTCCCTTACCTTTGGGAACTCTGGCAACACAGGGCTACACGTTGGTCTGCCAACTAAAATGCTATCAGTTTGAAGACACTAACTATACCCAAGGAGGCATTCAACTCCTGTAAAGAGTTAAAATGTCTCAACCCCTTCTGACTCCAAAGGATCTTCTGAGTAACAGATGAAACCCTCCTCAGTCCTGTATCCTCCTCACACTTCTGGTAGCCACTGTGGCAATCCATCTCCTAGAACATAAGTTCCCCAAATTATTTGCTCTATTGTTCCCTTGTTAGGAAGGAAATCACTGCACCCTTGACAAAGAAAAGCATTTTAGTAATAATACTTCATCCAGGATTAAGTGTAGGTATCTGCTTTTACAGCCTTCTTGGATTGCTGTGATGCCCTTAGGGGCAGTACTGCTCACTTTGGGGAAACACTATTCTCCGGTACTCATATATTTTCTGCTAACCTCCCACTTACCAAATATGATTGTGTCTTATCATAATACCATTCCAAAGAAAGGCAGTCCAGTACAATGCAGAAATGATCAGAAAGTACCTTACAAATGATATGCAAGTAAATTTTTGCTTAAAGGAATTCAACAATGGTTGCCTGAGTACATTGGCAGAGAGCTGCCAAAAAGTCCACCCAGGTTAAAAAAAATGTGGTACTATTATATCATTGTTGACTGAAAGCAGAAAATGCCAGAAAGATATTTACATGTGTTTTATTAAGCCTTTAAAGGCATTCGACTGCATATGTCATAACAAACTACGGGGACATTGAGAAGAATTGGAATTCCAATCCATCTTGGAGATAGATTGACCCAGTAGCTGCAATTCTGGACTCAAGTATAACAACAATTCGAAGATTGGGCAGTGTTTTGTTTTGTTATGCACGGTGTCACGATGAGTTGGAACGGTATTACCTGATGATACCTGATATTACAACACTGTTAGGATCAACTGAGCTATTAACATACAAGCTATTCAATTCACTCAGCTCATAATTCTAAGGACCTTCCACAGAGATGCTGTTTAATTTTGCTGAGTTTTCATAAACTCATGACATTCAATGGTAACATCAATTGATACAGAAAGTAGGCATATTCCAAGGATTCCAAAAATATAAACAATTACGTATATATCCAAGTTATAATAATTTCCTTGTACTAAATATCTGTAGCAGCCCTTGGTTATTAAGAAATGCACTGAGTATATGTATGTTATTTAACCTTTTGAGAAGAACTGGCCCATTGTCATTGAATGTAAAGAGATGCTATGCAGTTTTTGGGGTGGTGAACATTTATGGCATGAGACAGTTTGTTGAGTTGCTGGTAGATTTAATTGCTCATCCTATGATTAACTATCTGACACCCAACCCAGAGCACCAACAAAATTCCTTCCCAGCAGTATTAGAACTAGTTTTAAAAGAGTATCCCCTTTAGAACCAGATTGTGAAGTTTCATGGCCCTTTACGATGTTAACTTGTGACACAATCTTAGAAAAAAATAGCTTTCCTTTCTGTGTCTCTGTCCCACTTATAAAACAGTGTGAGAGTATCTGCCTCTCAGAGTTTAATCTGATGCATATTATCCTTTTTCTCACTGTCTCATGTGGTTTTGTTATTGCTGTGCACCATGGAGTTTAATTTTCAACTCAGTGCGACTCAATGGGACATAATAGAACTGCCCCTCGTTTTCTATGCTTTAATCTTCATGGAAGCAAGGGTCCAGATCTTTTCCCACAGAGCTGCTGATTGGGTTCAAACTGCCAACCTTTTCGTGAGTAGCCCACCTCTTGCTGTTGCTCCACCAGGACACTTTCAGTGGCGCATGCTGTTGAAATGACTAATACAAAATAACATTACAAGGAGAGGTGCTTCACTCTATTTCAAAGCTGTCACAAATTAAGTGTGTCTCAGGGAGTTCAAGAAACATGTTCAAAGTTTTACAATAATAGAATATCAGAGTTTGAATTTGACATTTTGTTCCTTTGACCCCAAACTTTCAAATCTACCCATCTCTTATTATATACCCCACTATTGCTTTCATCCAGATCACTACCGTCTTTTGCTTGGATTTCTGCAAAACTCCCTTGTCTTTACACAGTAGATGATTTTTCTAAAGTATTTACACATTTCACTTCCCTTGGAAGATTACACATTTTTCTCAAGTTATACTCCAAATTCTTTAGCATCCAGATTGAATTCTTGTTTCTTTAATCTGTCTTGTAACTCTCCACTTTTCTATGCTTTCCTCCCACTCCATCTCTGCCCATCCTTTAGTCAGCCTATAAGTTCTCTTCCTCTCAGATTCTACATAAACTTTTTAACACTCCTTCCCTACCTTTCCCCTTCCTGAATTTCATCTTCTGAATCTTTTATTTTTTAGAAAATAACTTTATTGCGGGCTCGTACAACTCTTGTCACAATCCATCCATCCATCTATTGTGTCGAGCACATTTGTAAATTTGTTGTCATCATCATTCTCAAAACATTTGCTTTCTGCTTGAGCACTTGGTATCAACTCATTTTCTCCTCCCTCCCCATGCCATATTCCCTCATGAACCCTTGATAATTTATTATTATTTTGTGCTTTCTTACATTGTCCAATCTCTCCCTTCACCCACTTTCCTGTTGTCCACCCTCCAGAGAAGAGATTACATGTAGATCCTTATAATCAGTTCCCCCTTTCTATCCAACCTTCTCTCCACCCTCTCAGTAGTGCCACTCTCACCACTGGTCCTAACGGGGTAATCTGTCCTTAATTCCTTGTGTTTCATCCTCTGGTCTAGGTGCATTTGAAAGGTAGAATTGGGATTATGATAGCAGAGGGGCAGGAAGTATTTAAGAACTAGAAGAAAGTTGTAGATTTCATTGTTGATACAAAGTACCCTGACTGACTCATCTTCTCCCCATGAACCTTCTGTAAGGGAACGTCCAGTTTCCTAAAGATTGGCTTTGAATTCCCAATATGCACCACCCTCATTCACAATGATGTGATATTTCTGTTCCTTGATGCCTGATACCTGATCCCTTCAATACCTCATGATCACACAGGCTGGTATGCTTCTTCCATGTGTGCTTTGTTGATTCTGAACTAGGTGGTCGCTTGTTTATCTTCAAACTCTTAAGACTCCAGATGCTATATCTCTTGATAGCCAGATACCATCAGGTTTATTCACCACATTTGTTCATGCACCCACTTTTTATTCAGCAATAGCGTTGGGAAGATGAGCATCATGGATTGTCAGTTTAATCAAACAAAGTATTCTTGCATTGAGGGAGTACTTGAGTGGAGGCCCAATGTTCTTATGCTACCTTAATACTAAACCTATAAATATATGCACATAGATCTAGTTCCCCATGCTTGTGTATAAGTATATTTATATATCTACTAGCCTTTATTTAGATTTCTATAAATGCCCTTTTCCTTCTTGTTCTTTCTTCTATTTCCTTTTACTTACCTCGTGCCCCACTATCATTCTCAGCCTTTATTTGGGTTTCAGTAATTCCTTTCAATTTCATTACTCTTGGTCCAGTCCTACCAGGTCTCCTCACCACTGATTTTTGATCACTTGTTCTTCTTTTGTCCCTGGGTTTCTAAGCACCACTTCATTCCTCCCACCTGCCCCTCTCCCATGTTGCACCACAATGGTTAGACCCATTCTTTTTTCCTTCAGCTTGCTTATCCAGCCGAGTATATCTAGATAGACTTGCAGGAATGATAACATGCAAGAAACAAGATGGAGCACAAAGCAACATAAGAAAACAAAGGAAAAACAACAAAACATAAATGACAAAAAAGAGAAAAGCCTGCTAATAGTTCAAGCATGGGTTGTTGGCCTGGAGGAGTGTTTTCTGTCTAGTCTGACGGTGTGCCGCACCCTGCTTCCAAAGTCTGCCTTTGCCACTCTCTCAGGACTCCCTGGCTGCTCCCCTTGCTGCTCTGTTGCACTCCCTTAGTGTTTTGCATCGGAGGGCTGAGGTGAGATCCAGCACAGTTCTCACACTGTCTCCAGTGCTGTCCCCCGTAGGTTTATGGGTCAGTGAAGGATGCCGTGTCTTATAAGTGGACCGTCCACAGGGTCTTCTCTTTGGATTCAACAGGGATATTGTCCTCAAGGCTTGATGGGTCAGGATGTGCTTCACTGTCTCTTCCTCCCCCTGCATATGTTTCCCTGTGTGTTGATCAGATAGGTCCCTCTCCCTAAGCTGCAGCTTTAGTGCTGTCACCTTAAATAAATGCTTCTGGGGGAGGGGTGGCTGTCCACGTAGTTGGGATTGTGGCTGCCCCCTCAGACCTCTCTACTCATTCCTTGCTTCATGACAATATGTTGCATTCACCTCTTAGAGCATCGGGTTGAAATCTGGTCCCTCTTTCCTGTGCAGTTATAAACAATAGACTTTACTTGAGTGGGTCGGAGCCCGTTTTCCCGCTTCCAATTTTCTTTCTTCCCCCACCCCCTTTTTAGTTGGCTATCAGAAGAATCCCTGGATTTAGTCTGGCCCTTGCCATACTCCCTGGACCTCACCCCAGGAATTTTTGTATATAGTAATTTTTTCCCTTATACCCACTTTGCATCTTTTTAAGCTTACTCCAGTGGATTCATGCTGTACTTTCCCTTTTGTGCTTGGCTTACTTTGCTTGTCATAATTTTCTCCAGTTTCTCAGGCGGTGATGTGCTTCAGGCATTCATGACTGCTTTTTAGCATTGTAGGTATGTACCACAGCTTTTTGATTCATTTGTTAGTTGATGGAAATTTGGGTTGTTGCCAACTACTTGAGATTGTGAACTGTGCTGCGATGAATAGTGGAGCACAGATGTCTGTCCATGGTTTGTTTCTTGCCTCTTCAGGATATATGCCCAGTAAAGGGATTGCTGGGTCATATCGGAGTTGAATTTCCATCTGTTTACTATATCACCAAATCAATTGCCATAGTGTCTGTGCATACCTAAGGGTTCACCAGCAGTTTATGAGAGTTCCTCTTTCCTCACAGCCCCTCCAACACTTGCTGCTTTCTGATTTTTTGAATTGGGTTATGTTTGAGGGTGTTAAGTGGTATCTCATTGTTGTTTTAATTTGTATGCCTCTTGTGGCATGATTGGGAATATACTCTCAAATGTTTATTGGCCATTAGGATTTCTGCCTGAAAATCCTGCTCAGGTCTTTTATCCATTCTTCAGTGGGCAATTTTTCCCCCCTTTTTGGAAAGTAGCAGAGTATCATTGATTTTAGTAATAAGCTCTTTGTCTGTCTCATTTGTCATTGCAAAAGATGTTTTCCCAGTCTTTGGGTTCTAATTACACTCTTGGTGAATGCTTTCGATGTACACAGATGTTTTCTCTTCAGTTTATTCCATTGTCAGTTTGTACCTCATCTTTGTTTGTGTCCTTCCCTATTTCTAATAGCTTATGCATTCCCGATGCAAAAGTTTTCAGGTTGGCCCCAATTCCTTCATTGATGTCACTAATAATTTGGAGTTTAAATCTGAGATTTACCTTGAATTTACTCCTGTTCATGGAGTGAGATAAGGGTCTTGCTTCATTTTTCTGCAGGTAGATATCCATTTTTTTTCCCAGCACCATTTGTTGAAGAGGGTATTTGTTTCCCAATTGATATTTTTGTGGTCCTTATCAAAGATCAGTTTTCTGTGTGCTGATGATTTTATTTCTGTGCTTTCAATTCTTTTCCATTATTCTGAGTATCTGTCATTATCCCAATAGCACAAGGTTTTGACCACTGTGGCTGTATATTGTGTCCTAAAGTTAGGTAGAGCAAACCCTCTCACTGTGTCCTTCTTCTTGAGGAGTTCTCTGCTAATTTGGGGCTTCTTCCCTCTCCAAATGAAGTTGGCAATCAGTTTATCCATTTCTTTGAAAAAGTACAAGCATAATTGCATCAGGATTGCATTTAACATGTATAGTGGATTAGGCAGAACTGACATCTTTACTATAGAATCTTCCAATTCATGAGCATGGGATATTTTTCCATTTGTTGAGTCACTCTTGGTTTCTTGTAATAGTGTTCTGTAATTTTCCCCATATAGATCTTTTGCTCTTTTAGCCAGGTATATCACTACATATTTGAATTTGTGATTATATTTTGTGAAGGGTACTACTTTTTTATCTCCTCTTCTTTGATCTGGTTCAATGTGTATAGCAGTCTGATAGACTCTTTTTTTTATCTTGTATCCTGCCACTCTGCCATACTACCTATCACTTCCAATACTCACCTTGCAGAGCTTTTGGGATTTTCCATGTATAAAATTATATCATCTGCAAATAAGAATAATTTCACCTCTTCCTTTCCATCAAATACCTATGATGTCTTTTCTTTTCCTGTTGCTGTTAGCTAAAACCTGCCATATGATGTTAAATAAGAGTGGGGACAAGAGGCATCCTTGTCTGGTCCCCTTTTTTAGTGGTATTGTCTTCATCCTTCCTCCATTGACAACCATGTTGACCATTGCTTTTTTCCATATATATTTTGGATTGTCTTCATAAATTTCCTTTCTTTCCTATCTTCTCAAGTGTCTTAAACAGGCATTGGAGTTGAATGTTGTGGAATGCCTTTTCTGCATCTATTGATATTATCTTGTGGTTCTTCAGTTTTTCATGTCAATGTGGTGAATGATTATTGGTCTTTCGTATGATAAACCATCCCTGCATCCTAGCTTTGAATCACCCTTGATCATAGTGAATTATTATTTTGTGTTCTATTGGCCAGTACTTTGTTAAGGATTTTTATATTGATGTTCATTAGGAATATTTGTCTGTAATTCTCAATTCTTGTGGGATCCTTTCCCAGTTTCAATATCAGAGTTATACTAACTTCATAGAAGGAGTTTGTGAGTTTGTTGTCTTTTTGTATGTTCTAAAAGAGTTTCTGTAGGATTGGTTTCAGTTCTTTCTTGAATATTTGGTAGAATTTTCCAATGAAGTCATCTGGTCCAGGAGATTTTTTTTGTTGGTAATGCCTTCATAACCTTGTCTATTTCTTTGATTGCCAGGGGTCTGTTGAAATTCATGGCATTCATAAGGGATACCTAGGGAGGGATTGTTTTTCCAAGAATTTGTCCATGTTTCCAAAGTTGTTGCATTCATTAGCGTACAGTCCTTCATAGTCCTGTATAATTTTCCTTTTTATTTCTTTAGGGTCTGTTGTAATGTCTCCTCTTTCATCCCTCATTCTTGATATTGAAATTTGTTCCCTATTTCTTTGGTTAAGTTTGCCAGCGGTCTGTCTATTCTGTTTATCTTTTCAAAGACCCAACTTTTAGCACCATTATTTTTTCCCATGATTTTGTTATTTTCCCTCTCCTGAATCTCAGTTCTGATTTCTATTATTTCTTTTCTTTCCCTATTACTAGGGCTGTCCTGCTGACTCTCCTCTAATTGTTGTAAATTTGGTGCCAGCACATCAGCCATGAGTCTCTCTTCCTTTTTCAGCTCTGCATGCTTGGCTATGACATTTTCTCTGATAACTGCTTTTGCTTTGTTCCTTGAGTTTTAGTACATCATGTTCTCATTCTCATTGGTTTCTAGAACTTTCCTAGTTTCAGCTCGGACCTGGGTCAGAATACACTCCTTTGGCAATAGAGAAACATTCATCCTCCAATTATTTGCTCTTTTTTCTTCATCCTCCTTTTGTTAATTTCCAGATGTATGGCACAGTGGGCAGAGAGAGAGAGAGGTCTGCATGATATCTGTATGCTTAAAACTTATGCAAATTAGCCTCATGCCTCAGCATGAGGTCTATCTTAGAATATGTGCCATGTGGGCTTGAAAAGATTGAATTTTTTGGTGTTTGGATGAAAAGCTCTGCAGATATCTATCAGGTCAAGTTGTCTTATTGCAGTCTTTAATGCTGTAACATTCTTGTTAAGTTTCTTTCCCTATAATCTATCTTTCTCAGAGATCAGTGTATTGAAGTCACCCACTATAATTGTTGAAGCTGTGATTTTTTTTCCTTTTAGAGTGTTTGGTGATGCAGCGAGTCTCTCATTCAGGGAACATATGCCTAAAATGCTTAATGGTTCTTTGTCTTTCATTCCCTGGGTCATTATATAGTGTCCATCATTGTCTCCTTTTATGGTTTGCATTTTGAGGACAATTTTATCTGAGATTTGGATTACAACACTTGTTTTGTTTTAATTGCTGTTTGCTTGGTATGCCCTTCTCTACCCTTTGATTCTCAACCTATTTTTGTCTGTAGTCTTGAGATGTGTCTCAAGATTGATGGGCTATGTTTTCTAAGCCAGTCTGCTAGTCTCAGTCCATTGATTTTCAGGGCTATTATCTCAATCTGTAAACTCTGTGATATCATCCTATAACTTTTGTGCTGGGGATTTTCTTACCTCCCTTTCTTATCAGTATGTTGTGTGTGCGTGTGTGTGTGTGTGTGTGTGTGTGTG
>PVJH01025265.1:0-31790 GCA_004026705.1 Nesogale talazaci
AAAGAATCAATGGGAAAGAACATCAAGATAGTTATTATAATCATATTTCTTTTTTCTAATTTTATTTATTTTGATATGGAAAATATATACAGTCAATATGCAGAGTGTCTAAGTCAGATTATGCCATTGGCTGAGTCCCCATAGCCACATGCAAGGGTCTCAAACAGCTTTACTAGTAGGTAGAGATAAATGTCATCCTGATTATACTGGATAGAATTTGATAAGGGGTCAGTGGTCCTCCCTCCTTACCCAGCATGAAGTTGTTTTAGGTGCAAGCCTTTCTTGCTTGTTTCACTACGAAAATTTCTACCCTGACAAACATTTAAACACTTACGGTGGTGGTTTCTTTCTTAGACACCATTTGTATTTTAATCTTTGTGCAATTATTATTTTATCCTCATCATTTTATTTTGTTTGTTACTTATTTTTCCTGTTGGGTTGTCCAGTGTGTGAAGCACAAAAGGAGATAACTAGAGATACTAACTGGCGTAGGGTTTATAAAGGAGGTAAGGTGGGGGTGGTGGGAGATATGTAAGATGAGGGGGTTGGGGGAGCAAACAGTATGCAGGAGGGGGTAGGAAGCACTAGAACTGATAGTGATACACAACTCACTTAAAAAGTGATGTACCCATGGAAAACAAATGTTCTAAAGATAATTCTTCTTGATATGATATGTGGATTATGTGTCAATAAAACTGTAAAAGAACAAAAGAAAGAAAAAATGAACAGTGATTTTCAAACAACTTCATGTAGTGAACGTTTTGACCAGAATGAATCAAGTAATCTGACAGAAACTTAAATCTTTCCAAGGAGTCTTCTGAATTGCTTGCCTCCAGAATAAACAAAAAGAATATGCTTTAGCCTAGAACAAAAAATTGCATTTTTAACCAAGAAGAGAAAAAGATATGTTGCCATTATATACCAAAGGCAACAATTTAAGTCTTCTGCAATGATGTCAGAAACTTTCTTGGCCTTTTGGTTAAGATCAGGTTTTGTACCTGTTCTTATCAGTTTAGTATCTGTTATGTCCTCTATCTGAGGATAATGTAGTAAATGCATTTTTGGAATTAGGAGTTGGACTAGGAGTTTGCTCCAACCACTCCCAAGCATCAACCTGGTATTGTACTACATCCAGGAATGGTGTTGCCCCCTAGGGATTCTCTCTAGTGTGTAAAATTAGACATAGTAGCTGTTTTTCTTTAGCTATTTTTTGGTGTTGCTTCTGCTTTGTGCTGATCTTAATCTTTCAGAGCGTGTTTCCCTTTGCTGTTTGCTTAGTACTTGGCTAGTTCTAACACCCTGGTCTTACCCATTCACTTAACAGAATTCTTTCTTTGCTGAGTAGCTAAGATACTTTGCCAGCTATCTCATTTGGTCTTCGCATTCTTTTTTTCTTCTCCCATTCTAGGTAGGTTAGTTTACGGAGAGAAGGAGAGAGAGAAAGAGCTAGAATATAACTCAATTGGGAGGCATCTTTTCATTGACAGGTCAAAGCTAAGTCTGAAATGTGTACTTTTAAATACAGCAACTAATATGGTTCTATTCCGATCAATCACTCCACCAAGATGAAAGAAAAATATACAAGACCATCTTTTTAGTCTTGGAGAAGATACACTACCAAGAACATCAATGGGTAGTTTGTGTAGACTTGAAGATGGTTCATTTTCTTCTTGGTCAATGAAGTGGCTATAAAAATTATCCTTGTTTTTATAGCTTTGGGATAGTAAAATCAAACATGACATTGGATGAGAAAAGATTGGTCTCTGAGGAAATATATGGTGGTCAGAGGACGGAATGTAATCAATGAACCATTGGTAGGATGGGATGGAATCATACTACCACTACTCAAACAAATCTAAGCCTGATGAAACAATTTGTAAAGGCTTTGAAGATCATACATCAAAGGACATGTCATACATGGAGTATTCGCACACAAATTACCGGGATTTAGCATGGAAAACTGGAGGCAGGAATTTTGGATGATTCCACAGGTCAGACCCACATTATAGCACCCATGAATGAAATCAAATCATGTGTCTCATCTTCATTAGTTCTTGTTGTGAAAACCTTTCTTGGCAATAAGACAGACAACTAGACACAGTAGAGGCTTTTCTCTTTCATTTCCACAGGTTTGGATGTAACATGAATGTTAGTCCTTATCTTCATTGTTCTGCAGGTAGATATCAATTTTTTCCAGCACCTGTTGAAGAAGGCAGGCGTCCTCTTCCCAGTTAATATTTTTTGGACCTTTATAAAAAATCAGTTGTCCATATGCTGATATATTTTTTCCGGATTTTCAACGCTTTTCCATTGTTCTGAATATTTTTCTTTATACCAGTACCACACTGTGACTGTACTAGGTGCGTAAGTTAGGTAGAACATGCCCTCCCACTTTGCCCTTCTTCTTGAGGAGTTCTCTACTAATTCGGGGCTTTCCCCCTCTCCATATGAAGTTGGTGATGAGTTTTTCCAATTCCTTGAAGGAGGATAATGGTATTCATATCAAGATAGCATTAAACTTAATGCCTTGGGCAAAATTGACATCTTTACTATATTGAGTCTTCCCATCCACATGCATTTGATGAGGTCACGTTTGGTTTTTTTTTTTTTTATAATGGTGTACTAAAAAAACCAAAACAAAAAATAGTGTTCTGTAGTTTTCCTCATATAGATTTTTTTTTAGTCAGGTATATCCCTAGATATTTCAATTTTTGCTTGGCTTTTGTGAAGGGTACTACCTTTTTGATTTCCTCTTCCATGGTCTTCTCTGATGTGCATTGCAGTCTGATAGACTTCTGTTTGTTGATCTTGTATCCTTCTACTCTGCCATATTCCTTTAGTGCCTCTAGTACTCCCTTTATGGAACTTTTGGGATTTTCCATATATAAAATCATATCATCTGCAAATAACGATAGTTTCACCTCTTCCTTTCTCAGGAGAATACCTTGGATGTCTTTTCTTCACCTTATGCTGTTAGCTAAATAGGAGGGGGGAGCAAGGGGCATCCTTGTCTATTTCTCTTTTTCAGTGGGATTGTGTTTGTCTTTTTTCCATTTACTACCATGGTTCTTATAGCTTGTCATATGAATATGGTGAATGGTCTTTCATATGTTGAACCATCCCTGCATCCTTGGTAGGTATCCCACTTGGTCATGGTGAATGATTTGTTTTATATAGTTCTGTATTCTATTGGCCAGTATTTTGTTAAGGATTTTTGCATCAATGTTTATTAGGGATATTGGTCTGTAGTTCTTGATTCTTGTGGGATCTCTCCCTGGTTATACTAGATTCATAAAAAGAGTTCGGAGGTTTGCCATCTTTTAGGATTGGTGTCAGTTCTTCCCTGAATGTTTGGTAGAATTTTCCTGTGACGCCATCTTGTCCAGGGGAGGTTTTTGTTGGTAGTCCATTGATGTCTATTTCTTCTATTGCTATGGGTTTGTTCAGATTCTTGATGACCATTGGAATAGTCTAGTGAGGAATTGTTTATCTAAGAATTCACCCATGTCTTTCAAGTTGTTGCATTTATTGGAGTACTGGACTATATAATTATCTTATTGATTTCATTAAGGTCTGTTGTAGTGTCCCGTTTCATCCCTCATTCTTACTACTGGAATTTGTTCCTTCCTTTCTTTGGTTATGTTTGCCAGAAGTTTGTCAATTCTGTTTATCCTTTTAAAGAGCCTTTTAACAGCACTAATTTTTTCCACAGTTATCTTATTTTTCCTCTCCTGAATCTCAGGCCTGATTTTTATTATTTATTTTTTTGCTATGATTAGAATTTTTCTGTTGACTCTACTCTAGTTGCTGTAAATATTGTGCCAGCTTATTAATCATAAGTCTCTCTTTCTTTTTCATGTGTGCATATATCGCTATGAAACTTCCTCTTTTAACTGACTTTGCTGTTTCTCATGTGTTTTGGTACATCGTGTTCTCATTCTTGGTTTCTAGACATTTTCTAGTTTCATCTCTCATCTGGGCCAGTACGCACTCCTTTTGCAGTAGACAGTTAATCATCCTCCAATTGTTTACCTTTGTTTTCTTCATCTTCCTTTTGTTGATTTCCAGTCTTGTGACACAGCTGTCAGCTAGAGGTCTGTTTGATATCAATGTGTTTAAATTTATGCACATATCTTAAGAAAATACACTTCAACTCCTAACATTTATTAAAATTTTGATTAAATAAAAAATCACTCCTATAAATAAAAATGAAACTAAATAAAGCATGCTTCTGTGAGGAAAAATGCAATAACTTACAAGGTTATTTTAGACTTTAAGTAGCGTCAAGATAGATACACTATAATGCAATAATTCTAAAATAATGACTTAAGATTTTGGAATTTAGTTGTGAGTTCCTGAGTCAGGGTTATCTGTATATTTATTGTCTTTGACAAGGTTTTTTTTTTTTTAACACTTCTATGACGATAGAAGTGAACCATAGAAACCTGATTGTAATGAAAATAATTTCTGTCATATAAATGTAACGTATATTCTTAGGATGTTCACTTGACTTTCTACTCGGACTGTACATGAATTTCATTTATGAGCTATTAAGCAAATACATTTTAACATTCTTAATGGTCTACAAATGCATTTGTTTAATGGTCATAAATTAGCTTCTTGCAAGAATATCATTAATGAAGAAAGTAAAAGGTCATTAAAAAGACAAGAAAGAAAGAAAAGATCAGTGTGAATGTCAGAAGTGACTCTGAATCTTGCTCTTAATCATGGAGTAGCTAAAGCAAATAGAAAAAATTATGAAGTCAAAGAGATGACTAGAAATTTTCAAAAGGCTGCTCGAGAAGACAAAGTTATATATTATAATAAAATGGACATAGACAGAATTAAAAAACTAAAAGGGAAGAACATACTCAGCACATCTTAAACTGAAAAAAGCTAAAGAAAAAAATCAAGCCTTTAGCTGGACTATTGATAGATCCTATTATATATATATACATACATATACATATATATATATATATATATA
The DNA here is from genome assembly GCA_004026705.1 of Nesogale talazaci. NCBI lineage: Eukaryota > Metazoa > Chordata > Mammalia > Afrosoricida > Tenrecidae > Nesogale > Nesogale talazaci. The sequence goes on from PVJH01025265.1 coordinate 4,988, forward strand.
TATATATATATATATATATATATATATATATAGGCATCAGTGCCCTCAGGTGGTGGGAGTAGGAGGCCCAGCCTTTGCTCCGTGGAGCTTGAATCAAACCTCCATCCCAGTGGGCCACAGTTCCGTGCACAACCACTGCACCACCAGGGCTCAGCCCCAAAATATTTAAGGATGCAGGAAGTATCAAAAGAAGATGGAATGAATACACAGAGTAACCGTACCAAAAAGAACTACATTCCATCATTTCAGGAGGTAGCGTCTAGTGCTACCAATGAACCAATGGTGCTGAAGGATGAATATTAAGCTGCAGTAAAAGAATTAGTCAAAAACAATGCTCTAGAATTGACTAAATGCCAATAGGAATGCTACAACAAACTGAGGAAGCTGTGTAAGCGTGCACGCTTCTATGCCAGGAAATTTGGAAGACAATTGCTTGGCCAACTGACTGGAAGAGATCCATATTTATAGTCATCCCAAAGAAAGGTGACCAAACAGAATGCTCAAATTACACAGCAATATCACTGATATCGCATCAAAGTAAAATTTTGCTGATGTTCATCCACCAATGGTTGTAGCAGTACATTGACAGGGAGGTTCAGGCTGATTTGAGAAGGGGAGTTGGAACCAGGGATATCATTGCTAGTGTCAGATGGATCTTGACTGAGGGCAGCAATTACCAGCAAAATATTTACTTGTGTTTTATTGACTAAGTCAAGGCATTTGGCTGTGTGGATACTAACAAAGTAGGGGCAACCTTGAGAATAATGGAATTCCAGAACACTTCATTGAACTTGTACATGGATCAAGAACAGAGCAAGAGAATAGGGCATGGTTTACAATAAGGAAAGATGGGCATCAGGGCTGTATCCTCACCATTCAATCTGTATGTTGAACAAATAATCAGAGAAGCCGATTATATGAAAAAGAATGTGGCACCTGGATTGGAGGAAGACTTATTAACAACCTGAAAATATGCAGATGCCATAACCTTGCTTGCTGACAGGTGGGATGACTTGACACTCTCTAATGAAGATGAAGGACTGTAGCCTTCTGTATGGGTTAAACGTAATGTAAAGAAGACCACAATCTTCATAAGTGGACCAAGAGGTAATATCATGGTAAATGGAGAAAAGATTGAAGTTGTCAAGCATTTTGTCTTGCTTGTTCTTATTTATGGAAGCAATATAAATCTGTTACACAAGCCCTCTTTAGAGTACTGAAAAGTGAAGATATCACTTTGAGGACTAAGGTGACCCTGACACAAGCCATGGTTTTTCCTTTGCCTGACATGTATGTGAAAGTTGAACATTGAGTAAAGAAGACCAAAGAAAACTTAATGCATATGAACTGTGGTGCTGGAGAAGAATATTGATCAGAAGACGAACTGATCTGTCTTGGAAAAAGTGTAGCAAGAGTCCTCCTAAGAGTTAAGGATAGTGAGACTTCATCTTACATACTTTGAACATGTCAGAAGAGACCAGCGCCTGGAGAAAGACAGCATGTGTGGTAAAGTAGACGAGCATCAAAGAAAAGGACGGTCCTCAAGGAGATGGATTGGCAATGTGCTGCAACAATGTGCTGAAGCTTAAGAACCATTGTGAGTATGGTGCATGACAGGTAGTGTTTCATTCTCTGGTCCATAGTGTTGCTATGGTTTGAAACCAAATTGATGGTACTTAACAACAACGACAAGAACAAAAACAACTTATAATGTAGAGAACCATCACTTAACCTTTCCCCCCCAAAACTACATCTTCATCCCAAGGAGTCCTTAGTTTCAAATAACTGCATAATTATTTCTCTTTGCTAGTATAACAGTTATTAATTGATTTATTGTTATTACTAAGTGGTGAGGACATGGAGATATATGATGAAAAATTTGGTCTTCCGCCCTGATGGAGTAGAGATAGGAAATGGAAGGTGGAGAAAAGAACAATGGTAGAGATGTCACTAGTATCCTTCTTTCCCCAAGAAATGAGCTTTCTGGGCGAAGGGGTTACTTTGAAGGTGAAGGTATGCCTGTTCCAAGTTATGGTATCTTCAGTTGCCTTAAGTACTTGTGAAAGTTGGGACATTGAATAAGGAAGTCTTTAGAAGAATTGATGCATTTGAATTATGGTGCTGGAGGATAATATTGAAAGTATCCTGGACTGCCTAAAATATCTGTTTTGGAAGAGCAGTCAGAATAGTTCTTAGAGATAAGGATGGTGAAACTTCATCTCACAAACTTTGGCTGTGTTGTCAGAAGAGACCAGACCCTGGAGGAAGGACCTCATGCTTTGCAAAGTAGAGGGGTTATAAAAAAGGGGACAGCCCTTGGCAAGATGGATTGACAGTTAGGCTCAAACATAACAATTGTGAGGATGGCACAGGACCAGGCAATGTTTCGCTCTCTTCATAGCTTCGCAACCAACTGGATGGCACCTAACACCAGCATGGGGATGCGTCTTAGGCAGGCCTGCAAGCATTCAAGCAAACCAAGTTCCTTTCTCTCCTGATTGAAAGGCCACAATCCTGGGTAAATTTCATATTCTGATTTACTGTTCCTGCTGATTGTTAAAAAGAAAAAAAATACAGGCATGTACATAAGTGAATATATTTATATAGGATGAGGGGGAATAGATCAATGAGAATATACTTATAGGGTTAGTAGTAGGACAGCAGAGGCACACTGGACATCCACTCAAGTACTTTCTCAGTGCAAGAACATTTTATTCTATTAAATTGGCATTCCATGATGCTCATCTTCCTGACACGACCACTGAAGACAAATGTATGCATAACAGGAGCGGTAAAGAAAGCAGATGGTCCCCGGCTATCAAAAGATATAGCGTCTGGGTCTTAAAGGCTTGAAAGTAAACAAGTGGCCATCTAGCTCAGAACCAACAAAGTCCACATAGAAGAAGCACATCAGCTTGTGTAACCACGAGGTGTCAAAGGAATCAGTTATCAGGATTCAAGAACCAAAAAATCATAACATTGTGTGTTCACCTTCGTGATATGATCACTGATGACATTGTGTGCATAAGCAAATGTGGTGAAGAAAGTTGATGGTCCCCAGCTATCAAAAGATATAGCATCTGGTGTCCTAAAGGCTTGAAAGTAAACAAGCTCCATCTAACTCAGAAGCAACAAAGCTCACATGGAAGAAACTTACCAGCCTGTGTGACTACGAGGTGTCGAAGGGATCAGGTGTCAGGCATCAAAGAACTAAAATTTTTTACCATTATAAATGAGGGGGAGTACTGAGTGGGGACCCAAAGCCCATCAATAGGTGAAGTAACATCCCCTCACAGACAGGTTTCAGGGAGGAGAGGAGCCTGTCAAGGTACAGTGTGGCAACAATGAGATATGCAACTTTCTTGTAGTTCTCAAATGCTTCCTCCCACACACTATCATGATCCCAATTTTACTTTACAAATCCAGGTAGGCCAGGGGATGTTCCCTGCAGCCAGAAACATGGGGAATTAAGAATAGATGATCCCCTCAGGACCAGCGGTGGGAGTAGTGATACCGGGAGGGTGGAGGGACGGTGGAGTGGAAGGGGGGAATCAATTGCAGGGATCTACAAATGACCTCTTTGGAGTATGGACTGCGGGGATGTGGGTGAAGTGACACATTGGACAGAGTACGATATGAAAAAGTAATAACAATGTGTAAATTATTAAGGGTTCATGGGGGAGAAGTGAGGAGGAAGGGGAAATATGGGGAGCTGGTACTGGGGGCATAAGTTGAGGGAGGATGTTTCAGGAGTCATGATTGCAATAGGTGTGAAAATGTGATATGCATACAATTGATGTATGTATTGATCATGATGGGAGTTGTATAAACCCCCAATAAAATGATTTATAATAAAAAGAAAACAATAAATTTATGTACTATAAAATATCAATATTCTGCTAGGCATTTAAGAAAGGAGGTGGTAGATTCAATGTCAGCACCCATTGATGATTTGAACTGTGAGGAGTTTGCCTAGTTCCCAGGCATCATTAAAGGAGAAGAGGGCAATTGACGATACAACAACACATGAGCTAAACACTACCTGAACTACTGAATTGTACAATATGTGAATTATTAACTGCTAAAGGAAAAACAAAAATCAAACATGGTGCTTCTAACTGCAGAGTCAGTGTTTTAATGCCACCTTCCAGTGGGGGGAAATGAGGGTGTTCGTTCCCTTAAATATTAATAAATCTCAGAAACCCAAATGCCCAATTGGAGTAGTTCTCCTTCAACTTAAAGGCTTGCTATTTGTTGTAATTGAGTCAAAGGCACTGGGTTTGCTTTTGTTCGTGGTGAACTTATTTTGAGCTAGCTAATATTGAGCAGCACATGGCAAAAATGACTAGATGCTCCAAATAGTTAAATTTCCCAGTGTGCTTAAATACAAAAGTATCATGAACTGAGAGGCAATCTGTCTGATTAGCTGACACATTGCTCTTGTGTGCCACAGAGTGATTTTTGACTCACTGCGGCCCTATGTACAATGGAATGAAACCCTCCTGGCACTGTATCACCCTCAGAGTTGTTAGGTCTGAGCCCGTTGCTACAGCTCTGTGTCAACCCATTTTTCTGAGGATTTTCTTCACCGATCCTCTTTTTACCAAGCACTCTTTCCTTTTCCAGGGACTTGTGCCTCCTAATAACATGTGCAAAACATAAAAATATGTGAGATGAAATCTCCCCATCTTTGTTTGTAAAGAGCATTCAATCTGTGTTTTGCAAGACAGGCTTGTTCTTCTGGAAGGCTATGGTATCACCAACCTCATGCAAACCCTTTTTTTTTTTTTTTTTTTTAGGGCATCACTGCCCGGGTGATGGGAGTAGGAGGCCCAGCCTTTGCCCCTGTGGAGCTGGAATTGAACCTCCGTCCCAGTGGGCCGCAGTCCCGCACACAACCACTATGCCACCGGGGCTCAGCCCACAAACCCTTCTTTTTTGACTTCCTTGGTTTCCCTTGTATGTGAAGCCTTGAAAATGCCATAATGTCAGTCAGGGGTGTCTTATTCTTCAAAGTCACATCTTCATTCTTTAACAAAAAAGAGGCCCTTTGCAGCAGATTTTCCCAATGCACTACATCATTTGACTTTGCTTATCTTTTCCAACGGGTTTGATTGTAGATTCAAGTGAAATGAATTCCTTGACATCAAAAATTTCTCTCATTATCATGATGCTGCTATTGATCCAGTTGTGAGTGCTTCTATATTCTTTATACTATATTAAATTTATATTTAAAGCTGTATCTTTTGATTTTCATCAACAAACGCTTCAGTTATAAAGCCAGATGTTATATACTTGGTCAAAACCAATGTATGAGTGGAAAGACTGAGACTGTTTTACTTTCCCCTCCCTTTCAAGTACCACTTTTTCCCCAAATTGCAAAAGTCATAAATGCTTTATTAATGTCAACTTAGAGCATACTGATTGTCTTACATATGTTAACGTTGACATAACATACTGATAAACTAAAGTATAAAATGCATCTACATAAAAGATAAATAAGCTCTTCAAGTGCCCTGTACATTCAATAAGCAAGATGATGTCATCTGCATACTGCAAACTGCTAAGGAATCTGCAAGAACATAATGAAAGTGTTCTTGTTCATATGGTCCAGCCTCTTTGATTGTCAGCTTGCCGTCAGATTGAATGAGTATTGTGAACTGTTATCACCCTTGCATACAACATTCCTGATTTTAGATCATTCAATGCCCTCCTGTTCTGTGTGAACAATTGTCTTTTGGTCTATGACAGGTTCTGAATGAGCACAATGTGAAGTGTTCTGGAATTTCCACCTTTCTCAGGTTATCCATAGTTTGTTATGATGTACAGAATCAAATACCTTTTCATAATCAATAAAACACAAGTAAATATGATACTGGCATTCTCTGCTTTCCCCCAAGATCCATCTCATGCCAGCCATGGTTTCCCTCATTTCACATCCTCTTTTGAATTCTGCTTGTATTTCTGGGAGCTCCCTGTCAATGTCCTGCTGCAACCATTTAAAGATTATCTTCATCAGATGATGTTAATGATAATGTGATAATTCCACATTCTTTTGAATCCTCTTTCTCTGGAATGAAAACAATTAGGGATCTCTTTCAGTTGGTTAATCAGGTAGCTGCTTCCAGTGCTGCATTTATTTGTTGAAATATTTCAATTGGTATCTTGCCAATTCCTGAAACTTTGGCTGTTTTTTGCTAACGCCTTCAGTGCAGCTTGGACTTCTCCCTTCAATATCATACGTTTTTGATCAGATGCTACCTCTTGGAATGGTTGACCATCCATCAACTATTTTTGGTACAGTGATTGTGTGCATTCTATCTTCTTTTGACATGTTCCTGTATCATGCCATATTTTGCCCATATCAAGTCAGGTATTACCACTTAAAGTTTGAATTTCTCCACCCAGTTCTTTCAGTCTGAGAAAGGCTGAGAATATTCTTCTATTTGAATTTTTTAATTCTAGTCTTTTCATTGTAATACTTTACTTCTCTACTTTCCTTTTAAAATGGTCGTTTCAGCTTTTGTTCTTCATCATTTCTTCCATTTGTTTAGCTGCTTTACATTCAAGAGCAAATGTCAGAGTACCTTCTAACATCTATTTTGTTTCTTTTCTGTCTGATTGGCATATATATATATATATATATATATATATATATACACACACACACACACACCATTTGTTTGTTGGCAAGTTGTACTGCAGTAGTTTGCAGGTTACTGTGATGCTGAAAGCTATGCCACTGTTATTTCAAAAACCAACATGATCACCTATGGTGAACAGGTTTCAGCAGAGGTTCAAGACTAAGACTAGATTGTAAAGAAAGAATAGACTGTCTACTTCTGATGGGTTATCCATTGAAAAGTCCTATAAATAGCAGTTCAACACTGTCAGATATTGTGTTAGGCCAGGTTGACTAGAGAAACAAATCCAGTGTAACACATGTATGTTCAAGAAAGAGTTTTATATCAACAATTGATTATATATCAAGAAAGCACCCCCACTCAATCCAGTTGAAGTTCATAAGTCTGATACTAGTTCAAACATCCCTCTTCAGACTCACCCAGTCACATGCAATGATGCAGAAGGCAGGGATATCACAGGCTGATGTGGGCAAAGTTGTGTGCATTTGAGGTTGGTGGAACACATGGCAGTGCTCCAGCAGCTCTCAGGGTGGTCAGCAAGCAAGAAGGTGAAGGTGGGGAGTGAGAGAAGCCAGCCTCCAGAGAGCTATATCTTTTGGTTCCACCTCCAACTGTGATCATCAGGCTGCGACCTGATTGACAGACTAACCTTCATCTGTACACTTTTATATATATCTTCAAGTAGACATGAGATCATGTTACCGTCACAGATCCAATGCCAGAATATGAGCCCCTCAGGTTGGTAGTTCTTCAAAGTGCAACTTGAGAAGAGTCTTCTCCTCAAAGTATAGTCAGCCATAATGACATGGAGATCAAAGCTTCTGGGACCTTCATTTGCTGATGAAACATTTAAAATGATGAGAAAGAGCTGAACATTTCCATTAATAATAGGAGTATGCATCTAGCAAAATCACAAGTCATCAAAAATGAAATGAAATGCATAAAATTGATATCTTAAGCATGATTGAGATGAACTGGACTGGCCTTGACCAGTCTTGGCCATTTTGAGTCAGACCATCAGCTAGTCTACTATGCTAGAAATGACATACCCAAGAGTTATTGTGTTGAATTCATCATCATAAAGAAACTTCAAGATAAAATAATATTGATAGACCTACAATGAAGTCCAGTTAATACAACTATTATCCAAAATTATATATGAATCATTAAAGCTAGTGAAGAAGAAATTGAAGAATTTTTCCAACTTCTTCATCCTGAAATTGATCAAACATGAAATCAAGGTGCATTTTATAACAACGGCCATTGGGATATGAAAGCTGGCAGCAAAGAAGAAGGAAAAGTAGTTGGGAGATAGGGCTTTGGTAGTAGGAATGAAACTGGAGATTACATGATAGAGTATCGCAAGACTAGTGAGTTTTTCCCCACAATTACATTTTTTTCAACCACACAATCACCTACTATGGGTATATGGTATATGGGTAAATGGATAGGGGTATATGTGGGTCTCCCCAGATGGAATACACAGGAATCAAATTGACTATATCTGTGGGAAGAGATTATGGGGAAGATGTATATAATCAGTCCAAACAAGTTCAGCAGCCAATTCTAGGACAGACTGTCAATTGCTCATATGCAAGCCCAGGTTCAAGCTGAAGAAAATGAGAGCAAATTCCCATAATAATTATACCACCTTGGATTTATCCACCTAAATGTAGAGAACATTTCAAAAACTTATTTGAGTCACTGAACACTAGTGACTGGAGACCTGATAATTTGGGGGGTGAAATTAAGAGCCTCACCTCAAATATAAAAAGCAAAATGTCATTAAAAACACAGGCAAGAAAAATTTTCCTTGTGTTTTCAATGTCATTTGGAAGTATCAAAAAGCATGGAAAGGTTACACAGTCACTGTAACAAGGATTGGTCAATAATGAAATATTTCAAATGTTACCATATGACTAACAACCAATAATATAGGAAGGAAGGAAAGATGAAAGAAACCTAGGTTGCAGTGGAGAAAAAATGAAAAATGAAAAATGAAAAAATGAAAAAATGAAGTGTCAGGGGTTGATAGTATACTAATTGAAAATTTCCCACAGCTGATGAAGCACTGGAAGGCCTCACTAGCATATGCCAAAACATTCTCTGTTCAATAATGTGAAAGAGGTCCATATTTGTACCAATTCCACAGAAAGATGAATCAAAAGAATTATTGAACAACATCATTATTATTACATTCAAGCAAAATTTTGCTGAAGATCAAAAGATGATTGCAGCAGGACAGGGAGATTCAAGCTGGACTCTGTGGAGGGGCTGGCATGGGGGATATATCATTGCTCACCTCAAATAGATCTTGCCTGAGAGCAGAGAATACCAGAAACACATTTGCTCATGCTTTATTAACTATGCAAAGGAAATAGACTATATATCTTAACAAATTATGAGTAATGTTCAGAAGAATGGGAATTTCAGAACACTTTGCTGTGCTCATTTGGAACCTGGACATGAACCAAGAGGCTGCTGTCTTAACAGACAAAAAGCAGTACGGAGTGGTTTAAAGTTAGGCAAGGTGTCTGTGTCAGGGCTTTATCCTTTTGCTATACTCATTCAATCAGTGTGCTGAGCAAATAACCTGAGAAACTGAAGTATCTGAAGGAAAACATGCTAACAGGATTATAGGAAAGTCTTATGAAGAACAGGAGATGTGCAGCTGGCACAACCGTACTTGCTAAATTCATGGAGGATTTAAAGCCCTTGCCGAAAGCCAAAGACTGCAGCCTTCAGTATGAATGACAGGGTAAAGAAAATAAAGATTTTCATTCAATAAACAGACTCAGGATAAACAGAAAATATTGGCGTTCTCAAGGATTTAATTTTAATGGGATCCATGAAGAAGCAATCTGGAAACTGTGGGCAAATATTCTGGAAAAGAAATCCTTAGTGCAAAAACAGCACACTTTGAAGACTACGGTACACCTGATGTAAGCTGTGGTACTTTCAATTGCCTCATACAAATCAAAGTTTGTCATTATATAATGAGGACTGTGGAAGAATTGATACATTTGGATTATGATGTTGGTGAAGAAAATTGAAAGTACCATAGCCTGCCAAACCCCCCCCCCCCATTTTTTCTTGGAATAAGTACAACCAGAATGCTCCTGGTAAGAGAGGACGGTGAGACTTCATCATACACACTTTTGGCATGATATCAGAAGAGACCAACCCTTGGAAAAGTATATTGTCCTTAGGCAAGTAGAGGACCAATAAAAAAGAGGGTACTTTCTGTGCTGTCTTAATTAGTGTTTTCTATTTCACTTTTCTGGATTATAAAACCACTACAATGGCTACTCAGAACTCACAGACCCAACTTATGATGAAAGGTTTTAGTAAGGTTAGTAAAGCAAATTGTAATGCCAGTGAGAAATGTTCAGGGTTCAGTTGTTTATCAGGACATGTTGCAAAGGGTTTTTTTCCCCCAGGTCCCCTAATAAATGTGCAAAGGGGCCTATCCCTCTGCATAAACCTGAACCCAAAGGCATTCAGCTCCACTCTCTCGGAGTTGCAAGCCCACCCTCCTCCATTAAACACCCAGAGGCACCCTTCTCCACAAGTCAGCCTCCTGCACAAAAGCACTCCGCTCCACTCGCTCCGTGGCTTAGGAAGACCCCTACTCTGCTCCATGCTCTGGTTCCTGGTGCTCCTCTGATGCTGTCGCTGCCTTCTGGATCACCAGGGTTCTTCGAGTCCAGAGGACACACTCCATTCCTGACAACTTCAGGTGATGGGTAATGAGGTTCCCTTCTCCTGCATCCCAAAGGGCTCATTTTATATCCAGCACACTGGCATTCCAAGGAGTCCTGCCTGTTCCCTATTATTCACAGGTTAATCATATCAGTGTCTTTCCCCCCGTTCTTACCAGACCTATGCAGTGAAAGTTTGTGGGAGTGAGAGACTTTTGCTAGAGCAGCCACTTTAAATAATTCCCTTCTTCTGCACCTGCAATAAGATGGATTTCTACTGGGGCTGCAGTAGTGGGCTCCGATATAACGGAAGATTGTGTAGATGGTGTAGGATCAAGTGGAGTGTTTCATTCTGCTGTACATAGCATCACTACAAGTCAGAACCAACCTGATGGCACTTTACAGCAACCCCCTCGAAGGAAACAAACAAATGAACAAACACACAAGTCACAAGTCACAAGCACCTGTCATTAGATCCTCGGCCCTGCGATATGCTGGGTGCCAATTGGCTTGATGACTGAGTTTGGTTTGGTTGCAACCATTGGGCTTGAATATAAATATCCATGGGAGGTTTTTTTTTTTTTTTGGCATATCCTGAAACGTTCTTTTTCAGTAACATTTAGGAAAGTAGAAGATATATTTACATATATTTATATTTTAAGGCAATATGTCTAAACGTGTTTTTTAGTAGCAAGACATTTTTTCAAGTAGATAATACATGCTTGCAGGTAAGAAAATGTGCTTTGTAATCCAATTTTGGAGTTTGATCTGCTTTGTAACTTGAGAAAGTCTCTGAAATGTCTTCAGGGCTGTTAATTGGTGATTTAAAAGATTTATATTATGGACCCTTTATTCATTTTAGAAAATGAAGGAGAGAGTATCTTTCTGGAATTAAAGGCACTCTATGGGAACACAGATTATAAACACAGCTTTTTCTGAGGGTGACTCTGTTTGGCCAAGGGAGGTGTCCCCACTGCCAGAGAGTCAAGCCTGACTTGCAGCGATCCCTGGGTTTTTTTTTTCTGATGCTGTGTAACCTTCTTTCTTCCTCAGAGATGCTGGGGTGTGAACGGACAAGCTTTCCATTAACAATCCAATATTTACCTGGTACTTACCAATACTTACCACAGATCCTTTTAGTGTTGAGGATATAAAGTATATCATGGGTTAGATTTTTTGGGTAAGCTAAATATTGATATGTAGTTTTCAAGTATGTTCCATGGATAAAATTGGGTCATTTCCTCTCCCATTAAAATTTTAGTAATGTTTACAAACCAGAGATATTATAATATTTAATATGAAAAAGTATAAATGTGTTTCATATAGTACCTAAGGCACAGCATGTACTCTTTAAGTATATGATCTTATTATAATCTTAAAATAATCTTATATAACTTTTATTATTGGAGTGTACCTTTATAAGTTATTATGTGTGGATATGGGGTATATAACAAGTGGGGGATGGTTTCCATGAAACATTTTTTTTAAAGATAATTTTATTGGGAGTTCGTATAACTCTTATCACAATCCAGACATTCTATCCATTGTGACAAGCACACTTCTTGTACATTTGTTCCCATCATTATTCTCAAAACATTTGCTTGATCCTTGAGTCCTTGGTATCAGCTTCTCATTTTCCCCCTCCCTCCCTCTCCTGACAAACCCTTGATAATTAATAAATGATTATTATTTTGTCATGTCTTACACTGTTCAGCGTCTCCCTTCAACCACTTTTCTGTTGTCCATCCCCCAGGGAGGAGATTATATGCATATCCTTATAATGGTTCTCCCTCTCTTCCTCACCTTCTCCCCACCCTCCTGGAATCATCACCCTCACCACTTGTCCTGAGGGATCATCTGTCCTGGATTCCCTGGGTTTTCGGTTCCTATCTGTACCAGTGTAAATCCTCTGGTCTAGTTGGCTTTGTCTGATAGAATTGGGACCATGACGGGGGCCTCAAAGAACTAGAGGAAAGTTATGTGTTTCATCACTGCTGCACTGCACCCTGAGTGGCTCATCTCCTCCCGATGACCTTTCTGCAAGGGGATGTCCAGTTGCCTATAGATGGGCTTTGGGTCCCCACTCTGCACTCCCTTTCACAATGACGTGATTTTTAGTTCTTTGATATCTTATCCCTGATTCCTTCAACACCTCATGGTCACACAGGCTGGTGTGCTTCTTCCATGTGGGCTATGTTGCTTCTCAGCTAGATGGTCGCTTGTTTATCGTTAAGCGTTTAAGACACCAGATGCTATCTATACCTTTTGATAGCCAGGCACCATCAGTTTTCTCCACCACATTTCCTTCTGCAGCCACTTTGTCTTCAGCGATTGTGTCAGGAAGTTGAGCTTCACGAACTGTTTGGACAGATTTTGGGGGCAAGTAAATCATTAGGTCTTTCTTCTTAGTCAGTTCCATTGAAACCTGTTGAGCATCATAGCGATTCAAAGGCTTCCACTGGCAGAGAGGTGGTGGTTGTGCTTGAGAACCCAAGGAAGGTCTCTTGTATGAAAGGTGAGAATTCTACTACTGAACCCCCAATGCCTCTTTCACTGTAAGGAATTCCAGAAGAACAAGAAAATAGCATGAAGAAAGTTTCCATTTTAAATGCTAAATAATTGGGTCTTACTGAGGTTCATACTCTAGAATTTCCAATGCTTGTTCTGTCCCATTGCTATGAGTATTTGAAAAAGGTTGAAATTTTGGAGATGATACAAGTCCATAAATCACATACATTCTTTTCTCTCTAGAGTCAATGTGGAGAAATGAGAAAAATCCAGTTGAACTAGAACAGGAGGGTTTTAATAATAGATTTGCTTCTTTGGGCATTTTCTCTGGTACCTGGATTGATTTTAACTGAAAAGAATTTCAAACTTAAAAAGATCATATATAAATTTAAGATCACACACTTTAGAAGATATTTCCTTGACTGAGAAATTGGTAAGAATACTGATCTCAGACATTTGGAGATGTAGTACAGAAAGAGTTTGGCAATGCAAAAATATGGTTACATTAGTGTAATAGCATAATTATGCTGGATTCATTAGCATAAAATATTAACAAGGCATCTGTAAGGCAATACAGAACATGTAAATTTACCTCAAGTGTTACCTCAAAAAGTGCTTATCTTTTGGTGATTGGACCCTAACATCTGCAGAAGATGTGCATGAAAATTCAGGAGTGAATGAAAGAATAAAGGAAAATAGTTTTCTTTAAAGAATTAGGAAGCTTTTTTTGGGCAAATGTTGCCACTCAACAGAGGAAAATAACGTGGTCCTAATTATCCATTTACAATGGACTGTTGTGCTAATAAAAACCACAAACAGAAGTGGTTCCATCTTGAAATCTGTGCTGCGCCAAGGTTTTGGGAGAAGATGTTTTCTGGCACTATTTCAAGCTAGACTTATAAAAGACAGAACCCAAGCCCATCGCCATCAACTCCATTTGTACTCCAAGCAGCCCCATGTGTGACAGAGGAGCTGCTACAGAGAGTCTCCTTGGCTGTCATCTGGGTGGGGTGGCACAACCAGGCACCTCACTATTGGCCCCTCCGAAGACAGGTCCGTCTGCTGATTTCTTCTGAAAGATCACATAGCGTCACCATGTGTTGGAATCCGTTCAATATCAACTAGCAGTCATGATAGATTTTGAACCATCAACTTTTAGGTAAAGTAGGTCAGCACAAATGATTTGCACTGGCCAGGGAGCTCACTTACAGGAATGCACACCCCCAAAGGTAAATGGAAGAGGAAAAAAAAACAGTTAATAGAGGGAAGGAAATGCAAAAGGAAGAGAGAAAGTAAACTGTACCACACAGATCATTAAAATTTGCTGTTGTTCAATATTGTAAAAGAACAACCCAGTCTTATCAGCTAATTACTCACTGGAGCATTCATGGTTTCCTCCACAAGGTCTCAGGGCAGTGTGATGGGTAGGTTTGGTGTGACAATATGGCCAACGAACACATATAAAGTGACCAGGCATCCTGTTTTTGGCAGGACAGTCCCAATTTCAAACAATTTTCCCCGCGTCACCCAGCATTTTAAAAAAGTCCTGATTTTTGGAAAGAATGCATGACAAGCTAGGGAATGGTGGGAGAAGGGGAAGGAACTTATACCACCTCTATACTCTTGTATTAGTCCAGGTAGACTAGAGGAACAAAGTCATAGACACACATATGGATATAGGGGTATGGTTTATATACAAGAGGAATGGGACATAGAGAAAGCATCCCAACCCAGTTCAGTACAAAGTCATAAGTCTGTTATCAGCCCATGGACCCGATACCAGTCTATAATGTCTCCTTCCAACTCACGAAGTTACAGGCCAGTGGGTGCAGAGTCCCAGCACTGGCAGGGGTTCCCTGAAGCAACTCAGTGCTCCCTGGGGTCTCCACGTGGCTTCTCCAGCTTCAGCTGTGAGTTGAGGTTCCTTCAAATCTTGCTTCGTCATGCTCCTGGAATATACATCTCTTGATCTGGGGACTGTCAGACTCTGTCTGTCATCTGTCTGACTGTTGGTGACCTCCTTTGCTGTTTGCTGCCTGTGGCCAGATAGCCTGAATTGCTCTCCAGAGGACTACTCAGTGGCCCTCAAGACTCCAAGGATTGTCAGTGTGCTAGCTGTCTCACACAAGTGAGTTGCACCGAGTCATTTGTTCTGCTTTATAGATTAGGTAACTGTTTATTTCTTTAATTTTAAAAAATCATTTTATTGGGGGCACATACATCGTTTCTCACAAGACATAAATACATATATTGTGCCACGCTTCTTCGCATGCCTGCTGCTGTCATCATTCTATGAACCTCCACCTTTCCACCTGAGGCCCTGACATCAACCTCCCATCCCTTCCCCTCCATCCTTGCTCCTCACTTCCCACCAACCCTCAATACTCTATAAATTATTATTGTTTTGTTATAACTTACACTGGCTAATGTCTCCTCTTGCCTCTCCACCAATGTCTGTCTCCCCGTAGGAGGTTATGTGTAGATCCTCGAAGTTGGCTTCTCCTCTCTACCCCACTTTCCTCCACCCATCCAGTAGCTCCACTCCTACTACTGGCCCCAAGGGGTTCATCTCTCCTGGGTTTTCCGCATTTCTATTTCCCATCGCCACAGGTGTACCTCCTCCAGTCCAGCTGGATTTGTAAGGTAGAACTGGGACCATGACAGTTGGGGGGAGGAAGTCTTCAGGAACTAGGGGAAAGTTGTATGCTTCATCGCCACCTCACTGCACCTTACTGGCCTGTTTCCTCCCAAAGACTCCCCTGTAAAAGGGTGTCCAATTACCCACAGTTGGGCTTTGGGTCCCCACCCTGCTCTCCCCCTCATTTGTAGTGATGTGATTCTTGTTGTTTGATGTTTGATAATATGATTTCTGTTCTTTGATGCCTGATGTCTGCATCTTTCCACGAGTCATGGTCTCACAGGCGTGTTTGCATCTTCTACGGTGGGCTTTATTGTTCCTGGGCCATATAACCATTTGTTCACCTTCAAACTTTTAAGTCCTCAGATGTTGTATCTTTTGATAGACGGGTACCATCAGCCATCTTTACCACTCTTGCGCAACCCCCACATGTCCTCAGTGATCGTCTCATGAGAGATCGCTTACAGTGCTACTATTTTTTTCCTGCTTGATGCCTGAGACCTCGTCCTTTTGACACCTCATGGCCACTTCTTCCATGTGGGCTTGGATACTTCTTCAGGCTTTGAGACCCTAGACTCTATATCCTTTGGTAGCTGGGCATCATGGGTTTTCTTCACCACATTTGTTTATGAAACTATTTGACTTCATTGACCACATTGGGCCAGTGAGCATTCTGAAATGCCAGATTAGTAGAACAAAGTGTTCTTGCCTTGAGGGAGAGCGCCTGGGTAGGGGTTCAAAGTCCAGTTTCAACTTTAGTACTAAACATATAAATATATGTATCTGGATTTATTCCCTCCTTATAATATGTACTTATATTTACATATGTACATGTCTGAGTTTAGACCTCTGCAAGTGCCCTTTGCCTTCTAGTTCCTTCCTTTAGTTCCTTCTGCCTCCCTCCTGTCCCACTGTTATGCTCCGCCTTCATTTGGGTTTCAGTACTTCCTCTCTATTTCATTACCCTAACTTTGGCCCCACGGGGCCTCCCACACCCTCCCCACCACCGACTGTGGACCACCCATTGTTTCCCCGATCTCCAAGTCTGTCCAGGCCCCCCTTCCTCTCCCCTCTGCCCTGCGTCCTCCCAGGAACAATCGCCCCAGTCATTCTCTCCTCCTGAAAGTCCAACCAGTAGTGCTCCTTTCTTGATTAGGTCCATTTTGGGGGCTCAGACCACATTTCTTCCCCACCATTTGATACCCGAAATGTCCTCTGTCATCGTCTGCTTCCATAGGGAGACCGTATGACAGATCCTGTTGTTGTTTGCCCTGTCCCCCCTGTGGTGTAGGTTCCTGCAAGGGCGTAGTCTTCTGGGAATTGTGGGCAGGATTTGGATCATCGTGGGGACCGGACCTTCTCTCTTTTTCATC
This sequence comes from Nesogale talazaci, assembly GCA_004026705.1. Classification (NCBI taxonomy): domain Eukaryota; kingdom Metazoa; phylum Chordata; class Mammalia; order Afrosoricida; family Tenrecidae; genus Nesogale; species Nesogale talazaci. Next base: position 21,852 of record PVJH01025265.1, read on the forward strand.
CTCTGTGTTCACCTGTCTCCTTGTGGGTGTGGCATTCTGGTCCCTCCCCCAACCTGTTCTCTGCCACCCCTACTTTCAGGTCGGGAGTTGGTTTGGCTCTGGATGTGGCCAGCCCTGTAGCACTCTCTTTTCATGCCTTCTTCCATGTGTGCACTCTGTCGTTACGCTTGGGTGCTTCATGGTAAGATCTGCATGGCGGTCCAGCTTCTGGGGAGACAAGACCTGCACTCTCACCCTGGTCGGGTTAGTGCTCTGCTCCCTCCATTAGCCTTTCGCTTTCAAACCCCCTTTTTTCTCCCTCTCCCTTCTGTCCTTCTCCCTTACTGTATACTTCTTATTTTAGATATCTTTCGATCTGTATAAATATATAGAGAGAATTATTAGTGTCCTGTTTTTTTTTTTTCCTCTAGAGAACCCTGACTCAGGCAGGTAGCAGGGATATCTAGCTGCTTTAGTAATCTCATTGTTTAGAATTTCTGGGGCATAGTGAGCCTTAAAAAAAAACAGACAAAACAGTCCAAGTGGCACAGCAAGTGGTGTTGGTAAGCACCACTCGTGGGAAAAACATGGCTCTATCTTAAAACATCACTCTGTGATGGAATAGATGCACGTGGCAGTAAGTTTGGCAGAGTGTTCGTTTGTTGCTGAAGTCACTTCTTTTGCAATGAGAGTGGTTCACTCAAGACAGGGCTCAAATCAATATTCTATGCCTTTCCCACTCCCTAGAAAGACCCTCAGCAAGAAGAATTGACATAGTACCTAAAACAATGGGCTCAAACACAGGGCAGATTATAAGGCTGATACAGGATTGGACATTCTGTATTCTATCGTGCATTAGGTTGGACTGATTTGATGGTGCCGTATGAGTCGAGATTGACTTGAGGGCAATGAGTTTTGTTTGGGTTTAAGAGCCTGAGTCAGAATAGACTCTATGGCAATGCCTTTTGTTTTGACAATGACAACAGTAACACGAAGCCAGAATCCAAGTGACAAAGGAAATGAGCCTACATCAAATTCCAAAGCAGCTAATTTCCCTAAACATTTCTCAAAACCCATATTGACCCCATTGCCCATTAGCCAATTCTGACTCATGATGGCTCCATGCTTTACACACTAGAACTTCTCTGCAGGTTATTTGTGTGTGATCTTTATTGAGCAGCTTATTAGACAATTGTATTCCCTGCAGCATCACGTGGCATGTTTGAAATGCTCACCATTAGGTTAGTTCTGTAGTAAATGAGCACAAACCACTGACACCACTTAGGAACCTGAAAGTCTGTCTAGCTGGGGAGTTATACAGTCTCCCCCTCTAGACAGTTCCTTACAGAAGGGTCACGCGAGATGAGCCAGTCAGGGTGCCGTGTAGTAACGATGAAGCAAACAACTTTCCTCTAGTTCTTTAAAGCTTCCCCTCCACTATCATGATCCCAATTCTACCTTGAAAATCTGGCTAGACCAGAGCATGCACACGGGTACAGAGAGGAACCAGAAACACAGGGAATCCAGGACAGATGATCCCTTCAGGACCAGTGGTGAGAGTGGCGATACCAGGAGGGTGGAGGGATGGTGGAGTAGAAAGGGGGAATCAATTATAAGGATGTATATATAATTTCCTCCTTGGGGAATGGACAACAAAAAAGAGGGTGAAGGGAGACATCAGACAGTGTAAGACATGACAAAATAATAATAATTAAAAAATTATCCAGGGAACAAAAGGGAGGGGGGATTGGAGAGGGAAGGGAAAATTGAACTGATACCAAGGGCTCAAGTAGAAAGCAAATGTTTTGAGAATGATGATGGCAACAAATGTACAAATGTGCTTGACACAATGGATTGTGATAAGAGTTGTGTGAGCCCCAAATAAAATGATTTAAAAAATCCCAAATCCCCAAAATGGACAATAGGAACTTTATATTTTCTTGTTTTAAGTACATATTTTTAATATATAGCATACAGTCAAAAACAGCAAAAAATCAAACTCACTGTCATCACATCAATTCAGACTCATGGAGACCTTGTAAGGGCAGGGGAGAAGTGTCCTGTGGGTTTCCAAGATTGGAAATCTGTACAGGAGTACAAAGCCACATCTTTTCCCCATGGAACTGGAAAACAGAAATAGATACATAGATAAGCAAAAGAAAGAAAAAAGAAGGCAACTATCATCCTGTTACATAGACACAGCAATTATTTCTTGATATATGCTTATATACTAAGATTATATTTCATATAAGTACAGATTATATGTAATTACATATATTAATGATTAGTGCAGGTAATTTTTACACATTAATATAAATTTTCATGAGTACATTTAATTTTCTAATACTCATATGTGTGTATATCTATACACATAGAATGCCACATTATATATGAGAAGTCTTAGAAAAATTTATGAAAAACTTCTATAATGTTAAAAAATCTTATTGTTAGGACATAATCCAGACAGCATGCAATTCAGGAGAACAGTCATATTAAGAAGTGTTGTACAGTCACTACTCCAATCATTTTCAAAACATTCCTTTCCTTCTGGTACTCCTTATTTCCAGCTCCCCATTAGGCACCCCTCCCCTGCCTTCCTCCCTCCGAAAGAATTAAACAAAAGTCAAACACCAAATTCAGGGGCATGGAATCAGTTCTGGCTCAGAGCCACTGCCTGTGGTTGTCTGAGGCTGTAGCTTTTTATGGGTGTTGAAAGCCCCGTCTTTCTCCTAAGGAGCTGCAGGTGGTTTGAACGGAGACCAGGAGGATCACAGCAGAAGCACCGCAGCACCAGGGCTCCTCACCATGGACTCTTCATCTATTTCTTGTTTCTAGGGATTCCCTATACCAAACAACAACAACAACAAAAAAAACCCACAGAGTAAAGCATCAAACAGAGAGTCGAGAGCGAGGGACGATGTGTTATAAAGTACAGCACTGCTCTACTTATTTTTACTAAAGTTCTCTAATTTTCCTCCCTAACATTCTAAAAATTCTCGAATGGTTTTGCTCTTTGACCAAATGTAGAACTCTTCCGAACCCCAGGGTATTTGGTCACTACTCGTTAACCTTTGAAAAGTGACACAGCTCAAATATTGTTTATTGAGGGTTTATAGTTTACAGCTTGCATGTCGGTAGCAGGGAATAAATCTGAGCACATTTAGAATTTGTTCATGTGACTCTTAGCGTGAAGGAGGCCATTGATTTAAGGGGGGTGGGGGTGGGTGTGTCTAGGACAGGCATCAGGTCACTAAGCCAGGCCTCCAAGATGGAAAGAGACTGCAATGCTCTCCAGCCCAATGCTCTATCAAGGGAGGGGAACTCTTCTACCGCCGTCGCAACACTAGGTGGCAGCCTAGGCCAACGATCCATACTCCAGAGACTAGAAATTTATTGTTTCGGTTGAGATACATTTTACTTCTTAATAACTCTTTTGAATGTACATAATGTCTATTTTCGGGAGTTCCACAAATTAGTCTACTTCTGCATGAACCAAAGCCAGTTTTCTACTCTAAACTCCTCGTCCTTGTAATTGACTCTGAAGGTGTATGTATAGATAAATTATATATGTATACATATATATGATTGACCAGGATCTCTAAGAGTGTTCAGTTAGGTGCTGAAGACAGAAGATCTGTTATTGGCGACTCAGTCCTAAAGTATAGATCGACAGACCATGGGACTGAGTTGCTCTGCATTTTGCATCGGCCCTATCCTGTTGAACGAGAATAAATGTTCACTTTATTATTACTTTTTGCATCCTTACTCCTTTTGGTCTCTATCCTTCTCCTCCAGTGTTAGTCCAGGTTGACTAGAGAAACAAACCCACAGGCCCTCAAATACATGTATAAGAAGAACTTTACATACAACTTTATATATATATATGAGAAAACATCTTAGCCTCGTCCAGATCAAGTCCATAGGTCCTATGTTAGCTCATATGCTTGGCACCAATCTATAAAGCCTTCTTCAGACTCACAAAACACATGCAATGACGCCGAATGCTAGAAGAAAGAAGGCCAGTGAGTGGGAAGTCTTGTGGCTCCAGTGGCAGTGTAAGCATCTCAGGGCTGGCAGGGGTCTCCAAGTGGTTCTTTCATCTCCTACACTCTGACTGCCATCAGCCTTCCTCCACATGTCTTCTCAGCAGGGATGTCTTGCAGGGAGTGAGCAGAGCGAGAGAGTAGGTCATCTGCCTTCAAGGAGGAAATACAGGAGTTCCCAGAATTCTCAGGAGAAGGCCAGGCCCACACAGAGGCCTCATTGGCTATCCAATGATTGACAGGCTAGACTCCACCCCTTCACTCTTAATCCCTAAAGTGACACCCAGATTATGTTACTACCACACCTACCTGTAATATTCCTTAGGAGGCTGATTTCTACTGAATTCACTATGCTGTTTTCTAAGGAAAACAGTTTCTCTTGTTTTTGGTTGATGTGGGTCCATGAGCATCCAAGACAGAAGTTTGGAGAGTGAGAGCAAAGAGGCACTGGGTCTTAAAGCAAAACAAAACAAAACAGTGGCTGTGATCTTCCACATTTGTAAGCTTTGTAAGCGTCTTTTCCATGGTTCCAGTTTTTGCCAAACTCTGGTAACATCATTCCGTCTCCTTATTCCTGTAGATCTAGGAATGGAGACTTTCAGCTATTGCCAATTCCTGGGTATTTCACCCTAACTGTTAGTCCCTTTAACTGTGCCTTCATTACACTCTCCTCAGCTGAATTCTTTGAGAATACTGCCATTTTCTGCTGGAGCCAGCTGCTATTGGGAGCACGGCGATGTTATGAGTGGTCATTGAGTTGATGCCAGCTCATGGTCACCCCATGGGCGCAGGGTGGGACTGCTCCAGATAATTTCCAAGGATGTGAAGTTTTGGAAGCAGATGGTCAGGCTCGTGTCTGGAGGGGGCTCTTCATGGATTCAAACTGCCAATCTTTTAGTTAATAGCCAAGAGTTTAATTGCTTGTGTGACACAGAAAGCGTTAAGACGCTAAGTAATTTTCCACATGAACTGCCCCAAGACAGATCTTCCTACTATTGTATGTATAAAATTCTTGTTTTTAATTTACAAAATATGAGCATGTACTTCCCATTTAACCCTCCGGGAGTCTTCGTGTCGATGCCAGCTATCATTTGTGGTCTCCGTGTCCCTTTCTAACAACTGCATGTATTTTTTATTAAGATGCGATCTCTGTTTTCATTCATGAAAAGCTAGTATAACATCATGAGGGATAATAATCTTTGAGATATTTGGAATGAGCTTTGAATAAAGAGTCTTGTGACTTTAATTTATTCACCTAGGATATGTCACTTTGAGAATTAAGGTGCCCCTGACCCACATCATATTATTTTCAATGACCTCATATGCAAATGAAAACTGGATATTTTATAAGAAAGATCCCAGAAGAATTGTTGCATTTGAATTATGTTGTTGAAGAATATTGAAGGTACTGTTGTCTGCCAGAACAAAGAAGTCTATCTTGGAAGAAAGAGAGCCAGAATGTTCTTTAGAAGGAAGATGGCAAGACTTTGTCTCTTGTATTTTGGACATGTGATAAGGATAGATCAGTCCACAAAAAAGGATATCATGCTTGATGAAGCAGAATGTCAATGAAAGAGAGATGGATTGACACAGGGGCTGCAACAATGGGGTCTATGGGGCTGAGCCCCGGTGGCGTAGTGGTTGAGTGCGGGACTGTGGCCCACGGGCTTGGGGGTTCAAATCCAGCAGCAGCTCTCCAGGAGCAAGGCTGGGTCTCCCAGTCCCACCGGAGGGCAGTGATTAACCCCCCCCCCCAAAAAAAGCAAGAAACAAAAACAAACAAAAAACCCCACAATGGGGTCAAGCAGCAGCTGTGAGGATGGCATAGAGGCAATCGGTGCTTCAGTCTGTTGCACGTAAGGTAGCTCTGAAGACTGTCTGGGGAACCTCCACACTCTGAAAAACCGTCTGGAGCGCTTCCCGACTAAGTCGGAGTAGGAACAAAACCCGATGAGCTATTTCTGAAAACTATCCGTTGAAAACTCCGTGGATCACAACAGAATATGGTCCAATACATGGTTGGAAGACAAATCTCCTGGATTAGAAGACATTTACACAGTAGCCACAACAAAGGACTCAAACATACCAATAAGATCGTGAAGCCCGGGAAACAACAACGCATGAGTTGTCATGCGTCAGAATCGAGACTTGAGACCAACTAAACAACAGTCATCTTTCAGTGACGTCTCTTCTCTAGCTGCCATTGTTCATTGAGTCTTCTCTGTCTCTTCCTTCCCCGCCCCAACCATCTGTTCTCTTTCCTAATTCAGAATTCTTACTCCCTCCTGCCAGGGCCTAGCATTTTGATTTATTAATTAGTATTATGTCTTTGTTATGCTTTCGTGTTTGCTAATGGACTGTCTCTGCTCTCCTAGGAGTAGTTGTTCATCTTTTACTAACTTCTTTTGGGGAACATTTAATGTATCTATTTTTACTCTACTACAGCTATTTTCTTTTTTGGGGGGGCATCACTGCCCTCTGGTGGGAGTCGGAGGCCCAACTTTGCTCCTGGAGAGCTGCTGCTGGATTTGAACCATCATCCCAATGTGCCGCAGTCCGGTACACAACTGTGTCACCGGGGCTCAACCCTCCTACAGCTATTTTCATAATAATGTTTTTATTCTAGTTCTTTTCAAGATATTCTATGTGATTATATTAATTTCATTTTGACAGAGTGCCCTATGTCAAGCCCTCAACGTTTTCTTTTTTTGGTGGGGAGGGGTTTGGGCATCACTGCCCTCTGGTGGTGGGAGTAGGAGCCCCAGCCTTTTGCTCCTGTGGAGCCACTGCTGGAATTGAACCTCCATCCCAGTGGGTCACAGTCCCGTGGACAACCACTATGCTACCGGGACTCAGCACCCTCATAGTTTTCTAAAACAGGATTTAGTCACGTAAGCTTTTAATATGTGGAACCCATTGACCCATGGGCGCTGCCTTACTATCCCAAAGTGGGAGACCCTTTAAGGCCCAGCCTTAAAGTTCTCCCTGGAGTCGCTGGAATGTGTGTGCCAGTGGCCATGCAGGGACTGGCCAGGATGTGGTCCTTCCTTCCAGAGATGCAGCAGCCTCCACCCAGAGTGTTCAGAACCACAGCCCACATACTGGATCCTAAGGGAACTGAGATGACCCCAGGAGAGGATGACTCTGTAGCCTCAGAAAGGATGGAAGACCAGAGTTCCTCTACATCTGGACAGACGGCTGTTTTCAAATCCTCCCAAGAGATCCCGGACCTTCCTCCTGCCCTTTCCCTCCACCCCGTGGTTCCCCTGTGAAAGCAACAGGTTGAAAGCTAGAATCCAGCACTCAAGTCCCAAGTGGGAACCCAGGGTCTGCCTCTCAGCCAGGACTCCTCCTCACTCTGGGCCTGGAGGGCTCCCTGAGGGCTGACACCTTTCCTTGTTCCCTCCCCCTCCCCACTTCCCTAGATGACTTTTAAGCTTTTCAATAAAATTTTATGAAAATTAAAATAGTTTTTGATATGTGTAAGTGAATATCCCATATCGTTTAATTTACAAAGATTTTCCACATATGAGTATCTTTCCCCTATTTCAACAGTTTTCTGAACTCTGTAACAGCTAGTTTAATGATACTATTATTAGAATTATCAGAAGCTCTATGGAGGTCACTTGTATTATCTTTCAAAAATTATAATGTTTCAAATAAAGTAGAAAAGGAATACACACACACACAAACACATACACTTAACCATAAGCCCTAAACTAAGAACGATGAATTCTTATGCTATGGCACTGTTATGATCACTGATCTTGATGATCACCAAAGATTAAGGTGTTATAGCAATGTGTGCTGAAGAAATTAATACTTTCTGCCTATCAGAAAGAAAAATGCGTGAAGTGTTAAAATCTTAGCTTAAAAACAAGAACCAGCTATCTAAGTGAGGTGTCAGCTAAGTCTGTAAGGAAGTTGCTCATCAGTCTATGTGACCCAAGGATCATCAATAACAAAATCCAAAATCAGAGGAGGGAAATGCATGAGAGCTTAACTTCCAACTATCCATTTTATGAAAGGATATACATCTAAAGCCCAAAATCCATTGGCAGAGACATGGCAAACAAAAAAAGCTCCATTGGATTTCCTTGGATGTGAAAAGTTCTGCCCGCAGACAGAGTGCATCAGAAAGGTAATGAATGCAGAGTAGTTTGATTAAAATGTAACATCTTATCATGTGTTTTCCCTTTGAGCCCATTCTTAATTTGTTATATTTTGTATTATTTTCTGTTTTCTTTAGAATTGAGGCTTTTTGGGTGTGTTTTATTTTGTTATTGTTATTGGGGTTTTACATATAATTTTCTTTATGTGAAAGCTGAAAGCTTTATAGGCAAATTTATAGAGATGGTAACTAGTTAATTTTTTAGGGTTTTGGCAGGGGAAGTTGGGGGGAAAGAGGAACCCAATGAATACAAATAAGGAGGCAATATACCACTAACTTCAGTAGTGATTGCATCATTCTTGCTAATATATTCAAAGGTTACATAATAAATGATAAATAATTTACAAATTGTTTCCTTTTTTGGAATATGGGCTACGGTATATAATTCTGTGAATGTGTACTCATGCCTGTATGTTTTTCTTTGATGACTTTTTGTTCAATTTTGATGTAATTTTTCCGGCATCTCCTTGTATTTCTCTGAAGTTTTTTCTTCAGGGTATTTTTTTTTTATTAAAAACATTGTGCATGTGTTTGCAAAGTTTTATATTTTACCCTTTATACAGAGCTGTTTCCTTCCCCTCAACATGAGTTTTGCTCATATTCAGGTGCGCTTGCCTGATACTGAGAACCATAAAATTCCAGGGAATAATTCGATGTGAGTAGAGTGGCTATCCGTTGGGCAAGCCACATGGTTGGCAGTTTGAAACTACCAGCAGCTCCTCAGAGGAAACACTGTGTTTTCGACTCCTGTAGACAACGACAGTCTCGGAAACCCACAGGGAGCTCATCCTGAGTCAGCCTGGACTCACCAGCAGTGAATGAATTTGATTAGCAGTCAGCACTGTCTCTGGCTGCTACAAGTGGTGGAGAACCATGGGTCATCCCCTTGCTACCAGAAACATCATGTTCACCATGCTTTAGTGCCTTGAACATTTGTGAGGTAGAGTAGCATGGAAACATACAGAGTCTAGTTAGAACAATGCCCAGACCCAAACACCAAACACTCCTATTGAGCTGATGCCTACTTATAGTGACCCTGTTGAGCAGGGAAGAACTGCCCCATGAGTTTCCAGGTCTATCACTCTCCCCCTCCCTTTATTTATTTATATTTATTACTTATTTTTTTAAAAAAACAATTTCACAGATACACAATTCACATATCATACATTTCAATAATTCAATCACATTCATGAGTTGTGGAACCACCACTACCATCAAATTCTAGTACATTTCTTCTTCCTTGTCCTCATCGTTAGTTCCACATTTCCTACCACCTCCTCTGTCATGTCCTTTTGAATCTACCGATCCAGGGGTTGTCTCTACAGGTTCACTTCATCTGGGTTTCGTGTACAGAAAATCATACAAAATCAAGATAGACCACAAGCATACAGCTCAACAACAATGACCCAATAAACATAGAAAAATCTTAATCATTAACAAAGCAGAAATATTATAGAGTAATTATACATTGGGTCAAGAGGGAGATCACTGGCAAGGTATTACATTTTGGCCTAACTACGCCTGCAATAATCCAACCTACCATTTACTCTGTCTGTTCGTAAGGTCTTTCACATCCCTGCTCCATAGTTAGAGGTGATTTACCAGAGGCTTCATCCACATCGAGGACCCTGTTATTGGATTTTGGCCTTCATTGTCATCAACAGCCTTCTATAAACTGGCTGCTGAGAATTTCATACCACGCTCTCATTCAGGTTTGGATTTCATTGTTTACCATTTGTGGCAGTC